>VZRS01000211.1:1319766-1356237 GCA_013398055.1 Ifrita kowaldi
CTTAGAGACATTGCATGGGTAGATGGAGCAGAGCTGAAAACAAAGACCTAATTCCAGTGCTCTTGCAAAAACATCTGGCCAGCACTGTCTCTTAAAAAAACAGACTGGAGGAATGTAAACATATGTTTGGCCTGTGAAGGAGTCGTTACATAAATGTTAATTATGAAGAGGATTTCCCATGAGTACAGGGGCTTTTGACAGAACTTTGATCCCATGCAGGACACAAGTCTCAGGAGTCACATGCTCTGCCTTAGAGATGTGCTGACAATTCTGAGCCCTAAGAAGAAGCAAGGGCATTTGCTGTAGCACAGGAACAGAACAAGCTTTGATGATTGAAAGTGAAGTTTGCACAGCTTCATGTTGAAGCAACTCTGTGTAATTAAACAGTTCCACTGATCAGAACACACAAATATCTAGCTATGATCCCAAAATGGTGAGGTAGCTTCCCTTAGGTCACTTAAAGAGGATATCTGAGTGTTGTCATATCATTTGGCATAGCAAGGGCTATGGAGCCATTACATTTTTGCTGTTATGGGACTGAGATTCTTCTCTTTGCTTTCAACATTTTGAGCTGTTGGGATCTGACTTTCATGCCTTTTTCCTCCACAGTCAGGAGGGATTCAAGTTAAACTGACCTTTCCAAAGGGATGCTGAGATTCTCACATGGCTAACATGACTCCAGGCTCCCACAAAGATCACAAGAACAGGGGACAACCTTAGGCTTTCTTTGCTGTGAATAGTGCCATTTAGAGAAGAGAGTGACTCACCATATCCAAAGTGAAGCCTGTCCTCAAACCATTGGGGTGAAGGCACCAGAGGACCAGTTCAATAATCACCCTATTTGCTTAAACAGATACCATGGGCCTCCTCTTCTTCTCCCACTATGGCCACCCCTTCCTCCTGCACCACCCTTGTTCAGTGCAGCTGGGTGATGAATCTGACCAGGGAATTTACCTGGCTGAAAAATATGGCTGGTGTTTATTGGGCCTTTTTTGCAGTGTTACTTTTTCAGTTGGATCAGAGTTCCCTGTTCTAATTTGTGATGTGGCTCCAAAGTCTGTCAGCAGAGTAAAGGCAATGAGAGGTGGGAATGTTCAGAGTGGGAGTTCAGGGGTGTGAAAACCATGGGTCTTTGGTGTCCAGTGAATGAATATTGAGCCATGCTTTCGGACTGATACCTTCTGCCTGCCTTGCCTGTTAAACTCTTACTGCATGTGGTGCTCTATAAATAACATCTTTTGAAACTATGGCAAGCTTATTTTAAAAGAGAAACACAGTTACTGAATTTCCACTGTGATTTATGTGCCAGCCCTCCTCCCTCCCCAGTGGCTAAACATCTCACTTATGTATTTCACAAACGTGAAACAGAATACTCCACTGCTTTTTCCTCCATTCTTAAATGAAATTGTGAGAATTCAGCCTTTCAAAATGCCTAAGAAAGGCAGCAGGACTTCTGCTCAGGAAGAAAGAGAGTGATCTAGATTTAAGGCTTTAGGGGGTTTCAAACAGCGAGAAAGAGTTGAAACATTTAAAAGACATGATTCCTAAGCAACCTTTTCATGGAAGAAGTGTTTTATATATCAGAATTTCTGACCATATATAAGGGGTTGCATATGTGTTCTATACTGGCACTGGAGAAAAAGTTTGTAGTCAAAAGGTAAATGAACACTTTGACTTAGTTAAGTTATTAATGCTGAAAATAACATTTTTATTCAAAGCAGCGAAACATGAGTTACAATTCTGAAGATGATACAATTCAAAGCATATTTATTTGCAGTAAAAATCTGTCTCTAAAGGAGGAAATAGTGGTTTGTTCATAACATTGGCTCTGAAATATACTCAGCAGTGTCAGAGGGCCAGCTTTTCCAAGAAAATGATTCTGTGAATGCCACTGGTACCCAAAGAGTAGGTGATATATTATGCATCCCTGATCTATGGCTTCTAGCTACATTACCTGTTCTCCTACTGATGTAATAACAAGGAGTCAAAACCTCAGCTGTATTTAATATTGACTCACAAGCTTTTGTCACAGGCGAGCATGATTTCCTGATGTCTTTGACACCCAGGAAAGAAGGATGACTGAGAGACCTATAAATCTCAAAGTCCTGTTTTAGACATAACAGAGCGAAGGAGAGAATATTATGACAACGTAGCATTTACATGGTCAAAGTACTACAGTTGTAATAACATCTCAAATACCCTCATAAAGCTAAGGAGTAAACACTATTATCTCCATACAGAAGCTTGCCAAAGGTGATATACCCTGGAATTTATTTTAAGTAAGTTCTAGCTCTTCAGTTTCCCTCTGGAAACTAATAAGCCATTGAGAAGCAAACTTGTAGCAGAAGTAAGAATAGATACTGAGCCTTGCTGGGATTCAAGACCATGCCACCTCACAACTATCAGAATTTCCTGTCCGAGAGGTAGCTGGAAGCTATATTAAAAGCTGGAGTTTATTAAGTTGTGTCTGCACAGTTGTCTGGAATTTGTCTCCTGCAAATTGTCCTTCATTTGGTGTGTCCCTGAAAAGAAGTAATCTTTGTTTCCACTTCTGATGATAAACCACAAGTTAAAACAAGCAGGTTTTTCCTTGAATGCCAAGCAGCTATTATTATACAATTTGTTATCAGATCAAAGTAAACATGACCTTAGCCCTTGGAGAGTACATCATAGCGCCATACCTTTCACATGGAAAAGAGGAGGAAGGGGGAGGAGAATACATATCCTGCTTTGCTCTCCAGATGTGATTGCGGGTACTTTAAACCACAATTATGGAAGTGGCTAAGCTGTTTGACTTTCATACTGATGAGGGGGAGTCTCCCCTCCTCAGCCTATTTCTGGGCGCTGTAAATATTGCTTTCCATGTAGCACGAAAGCAACTGAGCCACAGCCTTGCTGTCTAATGACTCAAAAAATATGAGGACAGATAGAAGCCATACCCATTTCTGAAGTCACTTGCTCAGCAAATTAGTACAGATTGATGCAGCCTTTATACCTTAGCAATAGTCCTTGCTGCCCCTGAGGGATCATGTTGTGACAGGTGCCCTTCCCTCAACCTGCCCCTTCCTGTGCCTTGCAAGACACAGACAGACCAGAGTTCAAACTTGTCACCTGTAGGAAGCCTTTGCCAAGAACAGAGGATACTTTGCCAAGCTGATAGCTCTGTTGCTAGCATTTTTAATTCTTTGCATTTTACATTAAAGCCCAGCTTCTGGAATTGAGCAGTTATGTGAGAAATTCAACTTTTGTTTATTTCTTTGCAAGGTTTCTAGTGTTCAGGTTTGCAAAGAAAAGACTTCTGAATTCAGAGCTCAGAAGTTAGGAGGAGGGGGAACCCCTCTCCATAATTGCTACCTATAGGAAATGATGAGATTTTTAAGCAAATTTCATGTTAATGAAATATGAGTCGTGTTGTTTTAAGATCTGGGCTGCTGACAGTGCCTCTTTTAATGTCCTTTGCATAATCCCACAGACTCTTTCACATCTGGTCATAGACCCAGTGCACAGTTTGTATTGTTTAAGAGTAGTACAACAGGTTCCCTGATATCTGTTTACATCTCAAAAGTCACATCAGATAGGCACTACTTGCACCTCCACAATTAGTTATTTTCCTTCCAAGTAAAGGAAGAGCTTTAGGCCAATGTGGATCGCACATCTCAGAGGTGGTGGCTTTTCCCCACTTTTCTCAATACAGAGTTCTCATCAGCATTAAAAGTGGGCTCAGTACACAGCACTCTTATTCTTAAAATGATTCTTGCTGTAAGGCTTCAGCTCAGCATCACTTTGGCTCTAAAGGTGATGCCTTTTCCACATGCTGTTCACACTTTTCGTTATAGCATTTTGAGCAATTACAGATACGTTACAGACTAATTTATCCTTCACAATCCCCCTCAGAGCCATGCAAATGTGTTTTATTACCCTTCCTTTACTGACAGAGAAAGCAAGGCATGGAGATTAAAAGCAATAGTCTCTCCTTTGTTTTTCTTCTTGGAAAAGAGCCAAATTTATTAAATTCTGGCTGAAGGTGGGGGAGGAAAGTCAAGATGTGGGGACTGGTCTGGGACAAACTCCTCCCATTCCTTGAAGCCTGTTAAAAGCAGTTCTGCCACAACCTTTGAAGATCAGGTCTCTGGGAGGTCCTGGAGGTGACAAAAAGACGTAAGAGGGAGCTTTGTGATGATATAAATTTTCCATCAGTCTGAGTTGAAGGTTGCAGTTTGTCACTGCAGAGACACAGTTTATAACGAGCCTGTACTTACAGGAGCAGTGAGATGGCTGTGAGAAGTGACAGTGCTTCAGAGTTCACTGAACTGAAGTGGACCTTAAGAGAAGGAGCTGCTGTTAAAGAATTGGGAACAAACACCACGAAAAAGCAGGATGATAGAAGGTTTGCTGTGACACCAGTGAGCCCTCTCTGCTTTTGCTGGAGCTGAATTGTTCCTGGCTTGCAGAGGGAAAGGCCAATCCATTAGGAAAGAGAAAATTGCTCTGATTCAATCAAGCAGAATTTGGAATGCATTTGCAGTAACTCCCAGTGAACAAGATACGCTATCCAAGTATGGTGGGGGCCAAAACAGGGCCTCTAACTTATATCCTAGTGGGAATGTCAGAGTGATAGTGAAGTATCGTTCCCACCCCCTTGGGATAATGCATTCCTTGTGGGATCTGGATAGGATTCCCCAAGAGAATTATGAATTCAATGTTAGATGAAGAAGTCCTATACTTAAAAAACCAACTGAATAAGTGTCTAACTGATACATGGTAAAAATTCTGTGTTCTTGCACTTAAATTTATGCCACAAACTGGTCTTTCTCCATCCAGCTGTCTGTCTCAGTAAGGGCTCCAATTTCTGGAAAATGAAGGAGATGCCTCTATACATCATCTATTTCAGACTCAGTTGACCTACCACTGTCATTCCAGAGGAGCAGAGAGAAATATATGGTTCCTCTGAACTCTGTAATTCTGTAAATTTGTTTGGGATTTAGAAAACAGGGTGATATATATCTTCTGAATGTCAATGACAAGATAGATAGGTGTTCCCTCCTTAACCTACCATTTTCTTTTAAGGTGTCCCTGCCTGTTTACTGTCTCTTCTTGTTTCTTGTGTTCAGACTTGAGAAATAAAACCTGCTGGCATATACAGCACAGACAGCCCTGATCCCAGCCATGATTCCTGACTTCTCAGCACTCCCAGAACTGCACTGGTAATAGTGTCAAGCTCTGTTGAAAACTCATGCAAGGAGAGTCCAAACATCATTCATGTAGCTCTGTGCCTTCACTCCCTATATTCAGGACAGGCATTAGCCCAAATGTTCTGTCCTGAGAGTGATATTTCTTCTTGTCTTTCTGTTTTCTTCACTGATTTTATTTAGCTTGATATCCAGTCATTCAGTTTATATTCTGATCTAATCTCTCTGATCACTGTGGACAAAAAGTGGAAAAATCCCCCTCAGGCAGTGCATTTTTTTTACAGTAAGTGTGGTGAGGCACTGGCACAGGTTGCCCAGAGAGGTTGTGGGTACCCCATCTCTGGAAGTGTTCAAGGCCAGGTTGGATGGGGCTTTTAGCAACCTGATCTAGTGGGAGATGCCTCTGCCCATGGACTGAAGGTTCTTCAAAGGTTCCTTCCAGCACAAACCATTTTATTATTCTATGGTTCTATTACAGAAATATGTTCATAGAGCAGCTCATAAGCAGAATTTTTTATGCCTTTTCTGCAAGATGAGGGCTATCACACATTTAGATAAGGCTTGGCAGGCTGTGTTCTCTCTTTCTGCTCCCACAGAATCTCTTCCTGCAGCTGCATTTTTCCCTTCAGCTTTTAATTCACCTTTGTTCCAACTAAGACTGCACCACAGTGTTGGACCTCCTCACCTACCTCCTTTTGGCCTTGGCCAAGCCATCCAGTTGTGTTAACAGGAGGATTGAGCTTCAGTGATCCCCAAAACTGTGAGTTTTTTTTCTTTTGTCCTTCTGCCCCTGGACAGAAAAGCACTGCTGTTCCAGCATTTTACTGGAGTGTTGGAGCTGTTGGGAGTCATTTGCTCTTTGTCCCTCTGAAGTTCCTTACTTTTAATTTTTTAACCATTTGTTGCCATCTCTTTCCTACTTTTCAGTCACTGTCCCTCTAGTCCTTTGGGTCCTCCTTTTGTCTGCCTCCTTTCTTTTTCATCCCTTCTTAGGTTCTGAGGGAGTGCTTTGATGGTGTTTCAGAGATGGTCTGGTCCCCATCCCTAAGACACAGGGACAAAGGGGACAGTGGCCAAACCATTAAATGAAGAGCCATCTCCTGTTGTTTGTCTCACACATGGCCTCTCCTAGCTTCACCTCATGTCCCATGCTCTTGCACTGAAAGGGACAGTGGCCTAAAGAGTTTGTCCATTCAGGGTCACATAGGAAGGCTTTGGGGAGCTGTCAGGCCTTGTGTGATTTAGGCTGGATAGTCAGTGTAGAACAGTTCCCTTGCTGAGAGCACAACAATATGAAGCTTTCGTGGAATGCAGGGAGGGAATAAAGACAACGCTCAAATAAAAATCAGAGGTGTGGATGACATGAAGATATTTTCTTCATCTCTGCAATCCATTCACAGGTTCATTCTTCTCCACCTCTCTCCCCACCAAGGCCATACTGTCTGTCCAGTGCAGTGGGATGCTTCTGCTGACACGGATGGAATGGCGATGATGTAGTGATAGTGGAATTTCCAACTCCTTATACAACTCTGCATGTTAATATGCAGAGATGCTTTCTCTGCATATTTAAATGCACAGCACTTGAACGAAGCTACAGACTCTCTTCACATCCCTTATACATGCACATATGCCCTCTTTTTCTGAGTCAGACTTCCAGACAGCACATTCTTGATGCCTTGTGCTTGCTCTTCATGTCACACTGGCCATCCCAGTGGATTTGTGGCTGCTGTGCATTGCTGGAATAGGGCAGCCAACATGCACTGGGGAGAGAACCTGAGCAGCTGAGAGGAAGAGAATTTACTTTTACAGAATCCTAGAGTCACTAAGGTGGGAAAAGTCAATGAGTCCACCCATTAACCCAGCAGTGCCAAGCCAAACACTAAGCCATGTCGACAAGTGCCACATCTATATGTCTTTTTAACCGTTTAGATTAAAAAAAAAAAAAATCCTAATATCCAATCTAAACCTTCCCTGGCACTTGCTACCTGGGAGAAGGGACCCACCCCCACCTCATTACAACCTTCTGTCAGGCAGTTGTAGAGAATGATAAGGTTTCCTTTATGGTATTTTTCACATGCAGTGCTCCGTGTGAAACAGCTATGTAGCTGTAATGGACCAGCATTGTGCCATTTACAGAGCTGTTTAAACAAAAGCCTGCCAACCTAAAACACTTAATTCTGGCTGCAATTAAATTTGATATCTACCTGCAGTCACTGTTGGAATCCTATAGCTTTTCCAGTGACTGCTAATGACTGATGAGATGCCCAAGACGAGCTATTCCCTGGGTCATATAACCCACACACTGCTATTGATCTTGTTAACATGGATTGTGGTGAGTGCAGTTGAATATGCTGCTTTGAGATCTCCAAAATGCTTTTTTCAGTGGATGCTAATCCTGAGCTACCAAAAAACCCACAGGTACAGGAAAGGCAGATCATGTTCTGCAAATCATACACTGGGATCTAGCCAAGTACAAAAGAAACAAAACAAGAGCTGCAGCCAGGCCTTTGAAGGTAAAATGTGTGAAACATTTGCTTCTGTTAAAAATACTCTGACTGCTTTTTTTGTGTGTCAGTCTTCCTGCAAAATCATTTGCCTCTATGGCCTTTTTTTCCCCCAATTTTGGACACAAAATACGCATTCTGGATGGCTGCCAAAAGGGTGAGGCAGCTTCTCTTAGGTCGCTTAAAGAGGACATCTGAGCATTATCGGTTGGATTTTGTCACACAGTGAGGGGAATATAAGATTTTTCTGCTTCCCTAACGGTACAGCCTCTTGCAATACTTCAAGCAAACTGTATTTTCATAGCTTGTTTTCAGAAGGGGTTGCATTATGAGCTAGCTAGAAAACTAAAGCCAAGCTGGTTATCTCATACAGCTTGCAACATTGTTGAGAAGCCAGTTCCCTTGTGGCTAAGATTTTCCAAAGATACGGATGACTTGGATGCACTATCATCTTTAATATCTGAGTGGCCTCCACAAAATATCTCAGAAAGTCTGTTTTTGGAAAAACTTTGCTCCTCTTCTGTGAAATTGAGCCTTTCTCAGTTGTCACAGGTTAAATGGGCAATAACAAAAATCACAGACACTTTTAAAAATCTTGGCTAAGTTATTCTTTGACCTTATAGTTATTATGGATGTTTTAAAAGAGCCTGCAAACTTGTTTGTATTATTAGAATCTATCAGCATTAATTCTGAAGCCTCCTCAGACATGTCTTACTTAGATGTGGATTTAAGCAAGCAAATAAGAACCTATTTAATATGGAAATTGGGAGCACTTCAGCAGAATTATCAACGCTGACTTTAGCTTATTTCCTGAGGTAAACATGAGTAGTATCTTCCCTCTCCCATTAACTTTCTAGCTCCTCTATAAAACATTGTAGAGAATTAGATTCTTCTCTGTTGCTGGTTCGAACAGGAAACATTTAGTGCTGGTGAATAGTAAGTATTTTCCATATGCAAATTTGCTCATTTACTGCCCCTTACTTCTTGTTAAGGGAAAGGGTCATTTATTCTGCTTAAACCTTTCCCTCAGAGCTATTCAAATTAACAAGATGCTAAGTGTTTCACTGAGGAGGGTCTGTAATTTCCTCAGCTGGTACAGCTGGAAAATCGACATTTATTTATTCTGTGCTCAGAAATTACTGGGACAGAGACATACATTTGCTATGTAAAATACATTGTTAGTTTCTCAGCATGTATCATGATGCTGGGTCAGAGTTAAGATGGTTAATGAAATATTTAAAGTGAATTTTTGCATAGCATTTTTTTTACTAGTGCAATGGATAAACCACAAAGCTAAGAGCATGTTTATGTAAGGTATTTAATCAGGTGTTTTCATCCTATAGAATGTATAGAGGCTATTATCAAGATGTTCTTACACCACTTGAATGAGATTAAGCTCTTTATAAATACTCTTTTAAAGGCAAATTTGAAATTTGCTTCTAAGGTTGTATTGCTGTAGTAATGAGCAGCAGAGCTGATGTCTCTCTGACCTTGCTATAATTTATACTATTATTGAGGCCAAACTGGCTGTAGTTGCTTTTGGGCTTGAGATTTTTAGAGGAGATGCACCTGTGTCACCCCTGTCTGTCCAAAATTCAGTGGAGCTCAAGGGCTCTGAGTATGTTGTATATGACAAAGACACTATTTCTGACTAGGTCCCCTGGTCCGAGACATCCAGACAAAGGCATTATGTAATGTTGAGTTTTGTCTCCATTTCCTTGCAGATCTCCTCGAGCAATGGAATTTCTTGAATGTCATCAAAAGAAGTCAGACCCAGATGTGGATTGTTCCTGCTTGATATGCCAGCAGCGAAGCTAGCTTTCTGTAGTTTCCCATGCTGCAGCAAGAGAAGGATTAAAAACTAAGGTATTTGAACACTGTGAAATTACACACAAATAAAGTGGATATATTCAAAAGGGCTCTTTGCAAATAAACAACAAAAAAAAGTCACCACTTTGACACAGCCTGGCTTGAAAAGAACATGCCAAGATCAAATAACAGCTGTACCTGCTGGAACTGGAACCAAAACAAACTGGTCCACTTCATTTTCTACTTCACAAACAAGGAGTTTGGTTGATAAAAATGCTCTTATGCCTTTTTAGCTCTGTGGTAGATACAAGATTGCTCCAAAGTGGCTTTAGAGGAGCAGGCTGTACTGGTGGAGCATGGTGACTGTTTGACTTTTTTCTAGGCAGTGGGTTTGGCGCCTGCTGAACAGATCATAGAAGCATAGAATCATAGAATGGGTGGGAAGGGACCTTTGAATATCATCTTGTTCCAACCTCCCTGCCATGAGCAGAGGCATCTTCCACTAGATCAAGTTGCTCAGAGTCCCATCCAGCCTGGCCTCGAATGTTTCTAGGGATGGGGAATCTACCACTTCTCTGTGCCAGTGTCTCACCACCCTCGAAGTAAAGAATTTCTTCCTAATATCTAATCTAAACCTGCCCTACTTCAGTTTAAAGCCATTTGTTCTTGTGCTGCACTACATGCCCTTGTCAAAAGTCTCTCTCAATCTTTCTCATAAGCCCCCTTTTACTGAAAGGCTGCAATAAGGTCAATTTTGAAGCCTTGTCTTCTCCAGGCTGCAAAACCTCTTCTCTTGGCCTTTCCTCACAGAATATGTACTCCAGCCCTCTGATCACTTTTGAGCCCTTCTCTTGACCTGCTCCAACAGGTCCATGGCTTTCCTCTGCTGATGACTCCAGGGCTGGATGCAGTACTCCAGGTATGGTCTTACCAGAGTGGAGTATAGATATGAGAACCATCACTACAAGGCAAACACAGTCTGAAAAAGCCTTGGGAGTCTAGATATCTGTTTCATTTCTATTCTGCATTTAGAGTCAGAGGCTGCCATCTTCAGTGAACTCATCATTAGCAGGATGAGAATGATATGGGACAAGTCTCTGACCCTGTTTCTGCTGTGGTAAAGCTGAAGTAATTCTGACTGTTGGGATGTTTTGCCGTGGGTGAGCACTTTTGGGCATTTAACTGTTTATTTAGTTCCTTCAGCAGAATCACTGATGGCAACAGAGGCCAAGCATGGCCTCAGCTGTTTAGTTACTAGGTAAAGAAGACAAGATTGCTGTTTTGGGGGAATTTGACACACACAGCACCACTGATCTTCTCACAGTGGTGCAGTGTAGAAAGATAAACTGCAGTGGTTTTAACAGTACAGGAACCTGGCATCTGAGATAGAGATGGCTTAACTTATGTGTTTTTAGAGACATCACAATCTATTTGTTTGGGAATTTGTTTGGTTGTTGTTTATCTCTTAAAAATTTGGAAACCAGCTTTCCCCTTTGTTGCAGCAGAGAATTTTTCAGCAGTTTCAGCAAAATAAATATAAGGCACGGGATCTTGAACAGATATGGTTTTCTTCGGGATATGTGTCAGAAATTTGCATTAATGGGTCGCAACAACTGAAACAAATGAAAATTCTACCTTAAATGGTGGACAAAATGCTTTAAAAAATGGGTTAAGGCTCATTTTTTGTTTACTTTATATAAGTCTTATGCAAGTTCTCCAATCTCTTTTCCAGGATAAATGTAAACCAGATAAACTCTTTTTAAATCTTCTGCAGTCATCATGAAGAAACAAAGAATGACATCAGGCTTAAAATTCTCTGCCCAGATGATCAACTGAGAAACATCTTGCTAAAACCCCCACTGAATTTAAGAATTGTGGTCATTTGTAATTGCAAATAACCTAGCCATGCTAGTTAGGGCTCTCAATATTTTTAACATTATAACTGGGTATGCACAACAAGTCAGTGTGTGCCTCAGCAAAACGGGATGACAGGAATCCACCAGTTTAAAAGGAGGATTACATTACGCACAAAAGGGAAAAACTTGTTCGTTGTAAACGGTTTCATTTGTATCTCACAGCAAATTAGATTCCTTCAAAATCTCCTCAAGGGAGTGTGGCATCATGAAGCCTTTCATCAGGGGCCCCAGACTGGGCTCTGCTTCAAACTTCTTCAGAAGAACAGAACAAACATCCTCCTTCCACTGAGCCGGATGTTTTCTGAAGGTAGAACAAGGTATCCTCTGTACCTCAAAGGGAGGAAGGATCACATAACACCAGGCAAAAATGTGAAGTTACCAGTTTTTACAGGCTTTTTTATTATTATTACTTTTTTAAACCAGGAAGCTTTTCCACATCCCAGTTAGAGCTATGAAGTTCTATGGGTTTCCTCTGCTTTGGATGTACTGACATTCAAATCCCAGGCTCTCAAACACAGTCATTATGTGCTGGGCACCTTAGCAGAGAGAGAGTGGCTGGTAGAACATTTCAGTCTCGTAACAGCCCTATGACAAGTACAGAAATGGTGTATGTGGAAAATTATTTATCAGGAAGCATTTGATGTATTTTTAGGTTCTCCTTTAAAGCAATTCAGTGGCTGGAAAGCAAAGGAGAGGAACACTCCCGGAACTTCTCTGTAGATTTCAGATTTGGAACCAGTCACACCTGAACTTTTTGGGAGTTTTCAGCAATTTAGATCAAAATTGAAGCATCTTTCTTATGACACCATACAAACAGTGTTTCCTGCCATTTTCTTCCCTTAACTCTATACCCTGTTTTTAATCCTGTGTCAGGCATTGGAACAGGCTGCCCAGGGAAGTGGTGGAGTATACATCCCTGGAAGTATTCAAAAGGCATGTGGATGTGGCACTTGGGGACAACATTTCATGGTGAAGATGGTGGTACTGGGTTAATGGTTGGACTCCACAATTTTAGAGGTCTTTTCCAACCTAGACAATTCCACGATTCTAATCAATGGAACAAAAGTTTGTGTGAACTTTGTCCTATATTGATCACTCTCCAGAACGAAACAGGTTTGTATTCTTGTTGTAGAGTTCCCCAGAAATATGGAACAAACCATACCAAAGGTCTTTTTCTCTAGCAAACTGCCTAAATTTAAATAGCTCACATTCTTCTGGACTTCTCTGTTGTTGCTTTAATGGTTTTGTATGTTTTGCCTGCACATGCAAAAATACTTAGATGTTGTTTAAAGCATTCTGGAAAATTAATTTTTTCATTCATGCCCCAGAGAGGAAAGGGCATGATCAGCTCAAGGGATTAATAAAAAGGGGTTTGAAGTTATTCACCTCCTAGGGATTCACTTCTAGGCTGCAGGTTGTAATGATTTCAAGACTGGCCAGTGGCACACTGATGAATGTTTCACACTTGCAGTCCCGTTTCTGTACATGGGAATGTCTGTCACAAACCTCAGACCACATGGTGTTTTCTATAAATTTGTGCACATTTCCAAGATAATAGACTAAAAAATGAATGGTGTGGAGATGACCTACCCTTTTATGTGTGGAGGATTTGTCTCAAGGACAGAAGAAAGTAATTTTATAGGTCTTTGTGATAGATTTATTATCTTGATAATGAAAGTTGCTTTCTCTTTTACATAGCCAGGCTGCCGATCTCGTAAACTCATGTTTCCAGAATAATGAGTCTTTTTAGACATTGTAGAAACAAGAGCTGCATAACCAGCAGGAATGGATGCTTTAACATCTCTTCCATTGCATTTATTCTTTAGTAAAGTCTTTGACTAAAGGACTAGAGAAAGGACTGCTAGAGAAACTGGCTGCTCTTGGCTTGGATGGGTGCCCTGTGGGTTAAAAACTGTCTGGATGGCCCAGAGAGTGGTGGGGAATGGAGTTACATGCAGTTGGTAGCCAGTCACCAGTGATGTTCCCCAGGGCTCAGTGTTAGGGCCAGTCCTTTTTAACATCTTTACTGATGATATGGACAAGGGGATTGAGTGCACCCTGAGTTAGTTTGCAGATGACACCAAGCTGGGTGCTAGTGTTATCTGCTGGAGGGCAGGAAGGCTCTGCAGAGGGATCTGGACAGGCTGGATCGATGGGCAAAGGCCAATTGTATGAAGTTCAATAAAGCAAAGTGCTGAGTCTTGCCCTGGGGTCACAACAACCCCAGGCAGCGCTACTGGCTTGGGGAAGAATGGCTGGAAAGCTGCCCAGCGGAAAAGGACCTGGGGGTGTTTGTCAACAGCAGCTGACCCTGAACCAGAGTGTACCCGGGTGGCCAAGAAGGCCAATGGCATCCTGGCCTGTATCAGCAACAGTGTGGCCAGCAGGACCAGGGCAGTGATTGTCCCCCTGTACTCAGCACTGGTGAGGCCACACCTCGAATGAAAAGGACAGAACAGACCAAGAAGCACTGATAAAGAACAGACTCTTGGCTCAGGCAGCTTCAGAAGATAATCACAAGCTTTCTGGAAGCCAATTTAGGTGCCATGCCAGAACACAGTCTAATTTTGCTGTTAAGCCCTTTGCCAGGAAATAAACTATTTCATTCAAGATGTTATTGCATTAAGCAGAAATGACTAAGGCTGAGATTCTGAGATCCAGTTCATGCTGAATGTCACCTCACTTGACAAGCAGATCTTAAGTAACAAAAAAGGCATTCAAAAAGCAAGCTTTTAATTCCGTTATATTTTTAGCGAGGCCTTCCTGCTTACCTCTAGATATCTTGTTTCTTATCAGAATGAGTTAAAGCTTCACGAAGCATAAGATGGAGGAAAGCTGAGCTGCTGTGGTGCATGACTTTATATACTGAGTAGGATCAAATGGGTGAGAAATTGGTGATGCTGGACAGGAAATAAGATCCCCTTCTCTTCACAAACCAATGCCCAAGAGTGATAGTAAGCAGAATCTATTGAAAAAATACAAAATACAAAATACAAATGTATTCACAAATAATTTAATGAGTTTGTTTTACTCTGACTTCTACAATCAGAATTATTTGGAAATAGTTGGATGGTAACCAGAATTTTTTTCACAAAAAGGCCATTTCATTGTTCTGCTTAAAAAGTTTCCGTCATTCAATTAAGGAGCTGAAACAATGTCTTGGACAAAAATGACATGTTCGCTGCAAAGCAAACAAAACCCAAAACAAGCTCAGTGGTTTTTTCCATTAAAATTGCTGTCCTACTCCAACTGGCTATCCCAGTTTAAACCCTAATGGAGGCAAGGCTCAGCAGTTTCTGTCACTCAAAGGAAAATACAGCTGCAGAGAGCAAAGCTGATCTGGCCCAGGTAGCTCGTAGTGAAGAATGGATCCCTTTCACAGTGAAGACAAAGCCTAAAGGAATTGACCACACAGTATGAGTAATGGATAGTAAAGTATGCAAAGAAATGATTCACAAATAAGCCATAGACTGGGAGTTATTAATTGATTTACTCACTGGATTCTGACACGCACCACATTTTTTAAGATTTCCTAACCAAAAAAGGCATCCTATTTGTTGCATATTTTACCCAGAACTTTAGAGTGCCTAGAAAGAACAGCATTGCTCTGGATTTTGGGTTTTTTAAATGGAAATTGAATTGAAAAACCTTCCTTTGTATGAAACATGAGGCCTTGACCACTTTTTTATCGTTATGACTACGGCACTTTTCACAGAAGTAGGGTGTTAACCTCTGAGACGTGGCTATGTTCCAGCTCAGATGTTTTTCTTTCTTCCTGAATTTTCTCTGTAGTTCCAGCTGGATGACGTATTCCTCACTTCCCTTCCTTTGTGTAATCCTGGTGGCACAGAATGGGAAAGACTGCTGTGTTTCCCCACAGAGATTGCCTGCTGCTGAAATGCAGCTAGTGAGGGATATGTGCACAAGCTGAACTACATCCATACTCTTTGAGGCACTCAAGAGAAGCTGCATATCCACGAGGCAGACTTTGCCCCCAGTTTATCAAGCATGCTGTTATCCTCCTTGGATAACAGCAGTGCAGAAATAGGGAGCAGTGTTATCCTGAGCATTGTTCATTGTCCATTCTTTACCCACAAAACACAGGTTTATTTTTATCAAGCCTCAGAAGTGACAGAGAGGACCATGGTTAGCTGATCAAACTGAGCAATCCTGCAGCATAATAACAGACAAAAACTCCAGAGGAACAAACAACCTGTAGGTGGCCCATCTTTATGATACATAAAAAGTAACGTTGAAAAATTAAAAAGAAGTCCACTCTGGAGTTCCACTCCTCTCTTTTACATTAAACCTTTTGCTTATCCACGACTAAGAAAATCTTTAGTGCCTTTCTCTGCCATGGTGTCTTGTCAATAAGTGGTGCCATTTGCAAGCAAAGGTGTATTTCTCACATATTCCCACTGTACTGTTGTGAAGTTCTCTCTTTTATAGGCAGGAATCTTAGACAGACCTTTCCTAAGGGTCTCTGGGAGGTCTGGGTTGGCATTTTCCCACTGCACCACAATGTCCTTCCTAACATAGCTACATATCTGGGCCTGTAATGAGCTTGGTTGTTATTTTGGCAGTTCACAACTAAATAAAGGATGAAGAAGAACTCAGGATGATTTTCTGACCCTAAAGAGCCATTCAATAAAACCAGGAAAAAGTCCATCTTGATATTGCTAATGTTTCATAGGAAATCCACCTCATCCCACGATCTTATTTTTATAACCTTTCAGGATTTCTTTGCATAGTATAAAGACAGACACATTTGTAATTCCTTGAGGATAACTTCTAAATCTGTTTCAAAGACATAGTGGGGCAATACCTTGGGATTTAAGTGCTTCAGACTCCTGAACAAGCCAGATATGATATTTGCAGCTGAGGCCCACCTCTGCTCCGAAGAAAGCCCATTTCACCAGTGTGATTTTATTTTTAAAAGCAGTTCTCCTGGCAGGCTTCTCTGCCTTCAGCCGATTACGTAAAGTAAACTATTGACATATGCAGACCAGTTGAGGCCATTTTCTCCATTAAATTCCAACCTTGTTTTAAAAGTGCAGTTTTAACATGTTGTTCTTTCTGAAATATTCCACAATATGTGCTTTCACGTTTGGTTATATAACATTACATTCTTTTACAATAATAAAGCCCAGTGTATTTTGGAATTGTTCACAGACTGAAGCCATTTAGCACATGGGACACATCCAGATGTGAAAAAGTTCTGTGGCTTGGCTAGACATGTTACTAAACCTTTTCTCAGACATCCAAATGATGCTCAGGATGAATTTAGATTTCCTTTCTGAAAGGGACCTAGCACTCTCCTAGTATGCACAGGGAGAACCATCCTGTATTTCTGATGCTGGACTATTGCAGTTGAACACAAAATATATTTTACGTAATGTTAATTCAGTAATATGTTGAAACTGCTCATGAGTTTCATTTAGGTACTTACATAGCCTGCTAATGGCCTTGATACAGGAGAATACAGAAATAATAATGATGTATTGAATCCAATGTCTTCAAGCTTCAGACTAGGGGCAGAGATGACTGGCAGTAATGCGACAAGAAAACCCTGTTTGGTAGGATTTCATGTATAGGCAGATTGATATGATTTTTCCAAATTCATAGGTAGATACTTAAATATAAGCAACAAGGGGATCTGCTGTTCTAACAGAATAAATGCATTCATTTGTAAGTATGTGGGGCTTTTCTGTTTCAAGAAGCTGATGAAAGGATCTGACATAAGCAGGGCTACTGTTATACAGCACCCTCTTGGGTGGAGATGGGCAGCCCCTGGGCTGCAATGAAACACATCTTTTGTCTAAGGCATTTTCACAACCCTGTGGAACTGAAGGCGATTCAGGTCAAAGTTGTGGTCTGCATCCCCAAACAGACATTTGAGAGATCCTACATAGCTCTCTCTGCCAAGGGTGTGACATCACTGATGTGAGTCTTGGCACAGGGGATCCCTTGCCAAGATACCATCCATTGTCTCTGCCTGCATTGTCATGTGTTGCCATCCCCACTGCAGCTACATGACCTGCACATTTGACTGCTATAGCACACTGCTTCATGCTGGCCCTGCACTGTCATCAGCACAAATTTAGCCATCTGACTTATAGGATAGATCCTGCAGGACTTATATAGATGGATCCTGTATTGTCTCTGCACAAGGGAAAATTCTATCGACCTCAGGGATTTCATTACAACCTCTGTGGGCCAGTCGTTGCTCTGGTCCTTCACTGTATAGGCTACCTGACACTTGTTTTATCTATGGCCTGGGGATGAGAGAGGCTAAAAGTTCTCCACTAGGATCAAATAATCTGCTTCAAATGGCTTATTCCAATCTCAGATTCTGGTCTGAATCAGTCAGGACCTGTCCCATTAACTGAACAGTGTTTCTGTTAGTGTGAGACAATGGGTCTATGTCAACAGTGTGCTGGTTTGGCTTTACATCACATTGAAATCAAAGCAGTCATCATGTCATCAGCCTGTAGAAACACAGTGGTGAGTTCATACACAATAGTTATTTAAAATCTGTCTTTTTTTTTTTTTTTTNNNTTTGAGCTGACTTTGATGGAAAACTCTGGGCTGACTGCCTTTGAGTTTGCTATTTTATGTTGTTTGTTGTTCTGCTTCCTGGTTATTATTGATATCCCATCATTATCCAAATACTTTCTAACCACAGGAATTAGTGCAGCTACAAACTCTTTTTTTTTCTGTTTCTTGTTTCTCCCCTTTGCTTGTAACTTATGAATATTTATTCGTAGAGGCCAAATGTCATGTCACAAAGTGTTTTCTATCCTTTCCCTGCATATAGGCACAATACAGTGATTTACCACAAGACCACAGAGTTTAGATTCATTGCCTTGCAGCATTTATTGTTTTATTTATACACAGAATTCTTATTTAACCATTCAAAGTATCATCCTGGCACAGTTCAGTTTGTTGCAGTGGTGAGATTCTAACTCAAATGTTGAGCTTTGGCTTTCTTTATCAAAGGTATTATTTTCCAAACATGCTTATCACCAAATACCCTTCATTTGCAGCTGCAAGATATCTGGGTGAGGAATAAGAGTCAACCTAGAATTGCATGCCAGACCTGCTTTATTTGCAGATGTGCCATGTACACAGGACGCCCACCTGCTCTTTGCTGGCAGTAAAAAAGATATATAGTAATGTCTGCACTCGGCTTTGCAATGCTGAAAGCTTTCTTTTCATGAAAAAAAAATCTGGAATTTCATGCACTTATATGGTATTTTGTAGCCTAGTACTTTAGAGCCAAAGGAAATGTACATGTCCAAGAGAGTTTGCTGGATACACAGACGGTATTCTTGGAACTAGACTTAACTGCAATCATTAGGGAAATCACTTTGTTGCTTTCCTTATGCTAGCATAGCCAACGTGCTATGCAGTTTGAGCTTTATCCTCCTCCTCCTTCAGAGCAGGAAGCTTTCCATTCTCTCTGAAAGCAACAATTCCATACATGATGGATTGATGAGCAGCACTTATACACAAAAACATACAGACTTTTGTTCTCTTTGCACTTTATCACTGAGAAGCCTCACACTCACATGTATAATAATCTACCATCTCTGTTCTGGAGACTTACAGTCCTGCTCCAGATCAGCCTCGCTGGTTGAGTCATCTCACCTAACATTAGGCATCTGTAGCATAGATGTCTACAGCTAAACCAGGCATCTGAAATGCCTTTTCTAGTCAGTGGACAGAAAAAAGGCACTTGCAGGGACCAAGGTTAGGGACCTTTTTATTCAAAACTGGTCTGTGTTAGATATTCAACCTAGATGAAACTGATTTTGTCCTAAAATCCATTTAGTAGATCTTTTCTGTCCATAAAGGAAGCTTGGGTGATTGGCTTAGATGTATACATATATGTTATAGGGACATCTGAGCCCTGTCCTTTCTGTTCAAAGTAAAACCTCATATTGATCTGCCATCTTCAGTGGATGTGTAATGGGTTTATATTTCATCTGACTGAGGAAGATGTTTCAGCCTTCACTACCAAAACCTGATTTTTACTCTTCTCAGCACTGTGTACTGTACATGATCTTGCTTGTCAGTCAGACCCATATGTTGGGTATCAGTTTTTACTGCTTTGACCTCTTTTGAATTCATTTAAATACAGACTGTCTCAACTGTTTAGGTTCCTCTAAGATAAAGTCCTTCCTATGCATCTCACTGACAAAAATTCTGTGCAAGTTTTAGGTCTTTTGCATGAGCAAGATGCAGAAATTGTCTAAAATTAAATTACGTAAGAGTATGAAACTTCACTCACAATATGGATAACTCTAAGCTGTGAAGTTTTTATGTACAATCCATGCTCTACATGCATAGCCATATCTATGTTGTTTTACTGACTTCCCCTTCTGTGTTCATCAAAACTCCGCTGTATCTCTTCGCCTTCACTCAGGTTAACAGCTTTTCTGTCCTGCCTCTTCCTATCATCCATACTGAGAGAGTGAGTGACTCCTGCTTCTGCCACATATTTGGCTTGTTTCAAAACAAAGAAGTATTCCTATTAATGACCTATCAGACCCATTCACTGTTCTAATTCAGATTCCTTCTTGCAGCTCTCCTTGGCCCCGATGCCTAGAAAATACTTGGCAATACATGCTGTCTGACTAACGCAGTTGCATTGCTACTTCATTCTTCATATAGGTCTATTGTATTTTGTCTTGGATTTAGATTCCAAAGCTATTTGCCCATGTGTACACAGTCCTGAGCTCAGCTTCTGCTGAGCCACCCTAATATAGCAAGAAAATAATAACAATGAGACAAATTTTGGAAAATTAGGGGTAAATAACATTTCACAAAAGCTTTCCAGTGGAGATTTCCACTGTTGTCTTTCATAAACACTAACACTGTGCTTCCTTTGTTAGAAATTCTTCATTCTTCTGGTTTTGATTCTTTCATGCTTCTAAGTTGAAAAGCTTCTGAAGGTTCTGAAGCCAACACTCTGTTGCAAGCAGGCACTCCTTTGGTAAAATTCTTGTATTTTGTTTGTGTCTGTAAAATACCACGCTTTAGAATAAAAGATCACCACCGTTTTGCTCAAGTAAGGCAGAAAACTTCCAGGCTGTAGCAGGTTTCTACCACCTGCTGCTCAGACAGAAAGGGTTGTACTTCAAGCAGACACTGGTGAGACAAGATTTATTGGTAGTCTTTTGTTGGATCAGCTGGTATTGTTTAAAAAATCAGACAATTTTCAAAAATATAAGCCCTTTGTACGTCCCAAAACTTAATGTCTATAAAATGCCTAACATACCTCATGCCGTAGAAAAAAAAAACAGGTAAAACAAAGTAGGAAAGGCGTAATATACAGCCAAGACCTGGGATACCACCTCACTTGGTCTAGAAAGAGCACTATCAATGCTACATCAATAATGTAAGGATTTTTTTTACAAAAATACCATTCTACTTAAATAGATGGAGTGTTTAAAAATAGGTGTTTAAACACCTCATAAGGAATTACTTCAGAAAAGAAAGAAAACCTCCACTGGTTCTGTGGAGTAGCTGACAAGAGCTATCCTAGCCTGGAATCCACAGAGGGCAGTTACAGCTGTGATTACAGTTTTAGGAGATAAATATCCTTCTTTGAAAATGTTCTTCTAAACCTCCTATACTTCCCTCAAACAGCCCTCACCTTTGATACCAGGGTGTCATTTACAGAGATACAGTTTCTTCAGGTCTTCTGCTTTGTGTGGTGTTTCATTTCTGTGTTATCTCCAGTGAAATCTCAGTCAGGTGATAACAGGTAGAAGAATTAAATTACTGCATGTCTGTAATTAATAATAATGCAAATATCTCTGAGAGACAAGAATTATGAATTCATTGAACTTGGTTTGCCAAAATGTATGAAAGCCAGTCACTGTCAAGAGGAAAAAACAGTTATTTGGGGAACTAGTTCATGTGCCTGTCACCATTAAGCATTATTTATGCCTTGTTAAAGCATTTGGCCACATAGACTAGCTGAATGGAGCTGCCCAGAAATGGATATAGATGCCTACAGGTGTTTCAAGAATAGAAGTCCATACAAAGCTCCGTCTCAGTGGAATCAGTCAGCATTCCTGCTGAAATCTGCCAGGCTTTCTGAGGCACCTCAACAGCTTTGCCTTATCTTGTGTGTCCTGTTCCTCTGGATAACTGTTTTCTGCTCTGTGCTAAACATGCCTTATGTGTTGGGAAATGCTGTTGATCCGGCATGGTGCCTGAAAGGTTTTGCAGATGGGCAGGAATGTTTTGTTCTGATAAAGAAAGGGCTGCAGATGCAAGAATATCAATTCTCAAGAAAAAGGGAGGAGAGTATCTAGTGGAATGGAAATAACCCTCCTTTTCTCACGGACAAGGGAAGTGTTTAATAATGCTCAGCACCAGCTCTACCCATTATTTTGTCTGTGAGGAGCACCTGATCTTCACCTTGATGATTTATCATCCACAGGAGTAACTTTTACAAGAGGCAGTGAACTTATCTGATGTTAAGACACTTGAATGCAGAGCTTGCTGCTGCTTCAAGTCTGTTGATCCTGGTATTTTGGCAACATCTGTACATTACTTTCTGTATTACAGCTCCAGGACTGTCACCTTCCTTCTCTTCACCAATGTCTTTATTTGATACAGTGTCTGTGCAACACTGTGAAATTTGTCACCTTTATGTTACACAGCAGTGTTCCAAAAAGCAAATCTTTTTCAATTTATACTTGAAACTTTCAGGCTTTATTTAATAGGATCCACTCAACAGGGGCCTGTTCACATCAGGTATGAAAGTGGCCTGAGAGACACTAAAGACTGTAATATTGAGCCCTCAGTTAACCTTTTCTTTTTTTCCTTTTACAATTGTAAGATTAGTCTTGGATTGCATTGCATCCCTTTACTACACTCACAGCCAGGCATACGGGACCAAAATCTGTGTCATCATGTCTCCCCACCAAGGTGGCTATTCTTTCTTCTCTTTTAAAATACCAACTCCATGGGTTTTTCCTGGTGAGGCAGTGGGAATGTTTTCTGACTCACTTGAGTGAAAAAGGGACAACTTGGCTTTAAAAGTTTAAATAATTCATTTTCACGATCTAGGTCACTTTGCCAGAGAGATGGGTTTGGAAGTGCTTACATAAACAACTCATCTGACAGATATGAGGGGTCAGGAATACATGGAAGAGAGGCAACAAAGAAAATTTGGGAGTGATAACTTCTTCCAGTGTCACAGCTGATTCTAGAGGAAGGTATCAGCTCACAGACAAACTGTGCTACCCAGAAAGGACTGATGTACACAGCTAGTAGTGAAACCGTGTTCTGGTGTCTGGGATACTGGTTAAGCTACAATTCAAAATGGAATGACATGGTGGAAAGATGATACCAATATGACAAACCCTTAGACATCTTTTGAAAAAGAAATTTATGTCTCACCCTTACATGATAGTACTCTAAATCCAACAATAAAAGGAATCAGGAAGAATCAGGAGACAGAAAGTTGGACTTGAATGAGCCTTTGAATAAGGAATAGTTAAGCTATCCAAGAGAAGCAAAATACCATCAGAGGCCAGAGATGAGAGAAATCAGTAATTACTCCATCCATGTTCATCACAGCCAAGAGCTAACACAGAGTAGCCAAAAGTTTGGAGTAGAAACTGCAATACTCAGCATGGCCTTGCCACGCTGCCAAATGGAAGGCGACATCCCGGTCCTGGCAGCTTGGTGTCCTCCTACAGCACTTTTCCTGTAATCATGTGTTACACAGACCTGGCAGTGATGGTGGGGACAGTGCCACCTATTCTGTCTCAAATGCCAGAAGCAATGCTATCCCCAGATCTGTTCTGGGGAGAAGGATTAAATGAAAGATCAAATGCTCTTTTTACTTGCCATGACTCTTCCAAAGGAAGAGCATCGTAAAACACACTTCAACAAAAAATTTTTCTACCCAAATTAAACTCTTGCATACATAATAAGAAAAACAACTTGTATTATAAATTGTATAAATTGTATAAACTGCAAAATTGCCATCTGGGGGCTGCTCATATTATATTCCTTGTTTGAAGTGGTGACCATGGATATATTTATGAATGTTCATTTCTGATCTGGAAAGAGGTGAGAAGTAGGAAAGCAAAACCTGCAGACTAGTCAGTATTATTTAAGGAAGGAGAGACCTGGAGACACAGCAGAGAGTTTCTGAAGGAATATTCTGAAATAATGTGCTCGGCTTGCCCACTGCGTTTAATAAAGGATATAGTTAAAAGAAAAAGGTTGAGAGATGGGCAGTAAGACTCACGTAATAATGGAAAACCATGGGTATTAAAGAAAAAATGCTGAAACTTAATTTTAGAAGCAGGACAAGGAGGGGAGACTATGATGAATTGCATGAAATGAACACTTGAAAGAGGCACATTGGGATTCTTCCATTCATGTGCTTTTCACAAGAAGCCATTCACTGAAACAGAATAGCAGTGAGCATGAAAGGAAGGAGGGAAATGTTATTTCAAACACTGTACAACCCCCATTGAGTTACAAGGTGTTAGAGTGATAGATTAGGTGGTCTTAAAAGAGTATTTTCTAATTTTTTATTAGTATTTTCTGTGTATACCCATGAAAAATGGAAATATTCCCATTTAAAGGAATAGAGCTGAAACTCTGGTATGGAAGAGATATAGAGTTCCATGGCATGAATGTAGCCAAACCGTAAGTGAAATTGATACAAGGTAAGTAACTCTGTTTTGATTGTTTCTGGCAGCTGCCTGTATTCCAATATCTATTTAAAAAATAAAGCCACACCAATATGAGCTATAATGATTCCTGGGATTAGATTAGAAAAGAGAGATATGCAAATTATTTTTTTTTACTCAATATCTTTTGAGACTTCTCCTTCTGGAAAATGTGACACCAGCTTTTGGTAAGGAATTTATTACTTTACAAATTGCAATGAATCAGAACTACAGTGAATATGAAATGAGCATGCATAGGAGGAAGAGAGATGATCATAACCAGCAGCCTGATGGCCAGTGCCTGTTTAGCTGCTGTGGGAATCTATGTATGAGCATGAGTATCATTAAGATATTAAATTTTCTTTAAATGTGCCCCTGGGTAAAACAAAACAAAGGCTAGATTAAGTGATCACCATTGTAACAAGTCTTAAACAAAAACAAGGCAGTCTTTCTTTTCTTTTCCTTTCCAGTATTTAAACATCTCATTGTTGAGCCAAGAGTAAAATAATGTTGTTCTGAAGAAGCCTACACATTATCCTGATGAGCAGCAGCTGAAGATTTAATCAAGGTTGCTGACTGGGACCTTCTCCCTAAATCTCTGGTCTCTTGTTCATGTATTTAACACAGTGACTGCATTCCAGTGAGTATCTTCAGGGAGCTCAAAAATATGCTGATCTCCAGCTTTCTTTGTGGTCTGTAGTCCAAGATGTAGGCAGGGCTCATCCCAACGACAATTTGAAAATGCACTCCTAACATTACCTCTTCCTTGTGTCTGTATTGTTTGGAAACTTGACTTTATATACAAGATGGTCAGCTTTGAGGTGGTTTTAGGTCTACAGATGAATTGTGAGGATGGTGTTAACCATGGCATTTTGCTATGAGGTCAGAGAAACTTTGAGTTGTGACTCATGGTCATAGGCAGATGAAAAATGGCTGTAGGGGCTGACACCTAAAACATGAACACAGATTTCAGTGTCCTCCATGGCGCTGACACTGGAATTTATCCAGTTCCTTAATGAGCTGGTTCTGGGCACCAAAGTGCTAGGAAACTACTTCAGTGGAAATAAGCAAAAGTCTTCTGTGGATTTATTGCCTTGGAGTGGGGTCCTCGACAGTCATATAAACATGAGAGCTGGCACTAGGAACAAGATGGGATGATATGGCCAGGGATTAATCAGGCTGGTTTTAATTGTCACCTAATTGTGACCAAAGGCAGGCAACCACGCCTACAGATGGAGATCCTTTGTTGTGCTCAGCTGTGTTTGCTGCTGCTTCCAGACTCTTCCTCCCAACACACGGTGCTGCTGCCTGACATCTGCTCGTAAAGCTGCCCTGTTGGGTCACAGGGAGCCAGGACATTTCCCATTAAAGTAATTAAGTAACCAAATTATTTGCGCCTGAAGTGGGCTGGGAGACAGGTCTGACAGCAGAAAGAGACAGCCAGCTCCAGAGCAGAAACGTGGCAAGAGGTGGGATGGACTGGGCACACAGGATACTGGCAGCAAGTACTCCTGTGGTCATGGCTGTTTATCATAGGTATGCTGCTTCCTACACTTCTAAAGCGGCTATGTTTTATCTTTAAAAAATAAAAATAAAACAAAAATAAACCCCAAGACAAAACCAAAAAATCCACATAAAAAAACAAAGACAGATTAGGAGGTGGCTTGATAACAAAACTTATTCTCACAGGGAAGAAATACCAGGTGCTACTTAATGTCACTAAGAGCTGGAGCCAGGCACATTTCACAAGAGAAATAAGGCACAATTGTTCAGCTGTGAGAGTGATTAACCAGTGGAACAGACTACCATGGGAAGCAGCAGATTTTCCATTTCTTCAAGTCTTCAGCTCAGGACTGGATGCCTTTGTGGAAAATACTTTTAATAAACATGAGATTTTGGGCCCAACACTAACTAATTCAGTAAAACTCAGTTGTGCTTATTAAACAGGAGGTCAAGCTGGATGATATAACACCCTTTCTACTCTTAAAAATCAATGAAGTGTAAATGAAACAGCTATTGAACTTCACTATGGAACTGGTTAGGGAACACATTCCTAAGCTTTCCTTGTCAGTGGCAATGTTTTGGCTGGAATATTGCAGCCTCTGGTGTCCAGGACAGCATCTTGCTCCTGCTTAACCCTCCTCTGAGGTCAGCCTGTCTCTGTCTGAGGCCCTTCAGCTATGACTATCTCCAATTCAATGTTCTTTGTGTCTAGTTCACGTTGTGTTACATAAAAGCAGGACTACAATATTATAAGAAAAAGTATGCTTTAGTATCATGTGAAAGGTAAATAGAAGGAAGCTAATTAGTTAGACACAACAGACGCTACACGCGAATGAAGTCTGAGTAACAATTTTTTCATGCAGTCTTAAATCTGCAATTTTCTCAGGAACTCATCTCAAAAGTCCTTAAAAAGCTGGGGGTTTTTTTCCTCCTGAAAGTAATAAAACAATACTTAAAAGTGAACTTTTCCTCAATAGGTCCCAAAGTGCATTAGTGAGGAAATCATCATCATTATTTGCTTCAGGTTTATAGATGGAAATGAAAAAAAGTGAGTTGTCCATAGCTAGTCAGAAACTAGTGACAGCGATCCTGCTTTCTGTATCTCAAACACGTGTCTGACAAGATTAGAAGTATACAAATATCTTTATTTTATTGCAAGAAACCAAATATATTTTCCTTAAGGGTTTTTCTGTGGCTGTCTTGATAATAAACCTGAAGGAAGCGGGCTAAGGGATGCTCTTGCTCATAGCTGGATCTGATGATTTCCACCAAATACACAACAGATAACATATAGCTAAAGCTATAAGCATTTCTGGTACCCTCTGGAGTGACATTTCCATCCATTTAACATCTTCTTTAGATGCAGTTAAGGTGTTCAGAGTTGATCCATAGCCAGCAGTGTGGGTAATGTGCATCTCAATGGCAAATGAGAGATACCAGGTGGGAGAGGAGTAGATGCAAAGTGTCTGGTGCTCAGCCTGAAATTCAGCACACAACTGTACAGTTGCTCTGCATGCACAAAGCTGGTGCCTGTGTGCCACCCACATATTTACATGGAATCATGACTAGGAACAGTTAGCTTGTACACACTTGGACTGTCTGTGCGCTTAAAAGCAAGCCTTCAGTCTGAGGATGAACTAAAACTCTGTTTTACAATATTACAACACTGTTGTCACCCATGAAAGAGTCACAGCAAATAGCCACAGGCCATGGTACACAGAAAGGAACTTGAAGGCTCCACAGTTTTTACAGTAATTTTTTTTTCTACCAGCCAACTTCAGAAACCACTTCCCAGCAACAAGCCAACATGCACACTGTGGAAACATTGACTCTTCAGTTTCTCAAAGATTATCAGAAATATGTAGCTACCCTGAGCTCAAAGCCTACCTTGGCACTAAGGGTGAAGGAAACAGGCCAACAAGACTTTCCCCTGATTCTGCCGCTATGTAATCTGTTAGACTATTTTGTTGTCTACTAATCCCTGTTAATTCTGTGCTTTTTCCTTGTCTGCCCTGCATCTGGAACATGTCTGTATAGAAGGGAATTCAAGAGGCCATTGGCCTCATTGGCCTTATATAGGATCAATTATGCCTAAAATTTTCCTGACTGACATTTCTCTAAAGTTAAAGCTTCTATATACTATCCTCCACAAAAATCTATTCCTATTAATTATCTATTAGTATATTTTTCCTATACATAAACTGAATCTTCTTTACCGCAATTAAAGCCCATTGCTTCTTCTCCAGTAGAGAAGAATTTATTTCTTCAATCAACTTTCCCTTTTTTCGTGTCTGTTATCATCTCTCTTCTCAGTTTTCTGTTATTTAGGGTAACGAGTTCCAGTTTGTTTTATTTTTCCTTTGCAGGTCATGGTTTCAAACCTATCATCATTCCTACTGGTTCTTCTCTGGACACTCTTCAACAGAGCCAAATTATTCTTGAAGTGTATCGCCTGGAACTGGATATACAGATAAGACCTTAGCTGCAGTAGTTGACATTA
Organism: Ifrita kowaldi; assembly: GCA_013398055.1. NCBI lineage: Eukaryota > Metazoa > Chordata > Aves > Passeriformes > Cinclosomatidae > Ifrita > Ifrita kowaldi. Next base: position 1,347,898 of record VZRS01000211.1, read on the forward strand.
TTCAAGTTTTTATCTGTTATAATCCCCTCAGCCTCCTTCTTGAGGCCTGGTCTTTACCTCTGTGTTGTGTGTCCCATGCTTGTGCAGTTGAACATTTCTGCCTAAGTGCAGTATCTCAAATTTACCTCCATTAAAAAGCTGTTTTCAGACTCTTTTATAAATATGTCAAGAGCTTTTGGAATTCTAATCCTATACCCCAGTGTATTTTCAGTTCCCTCCCACCTCTTTGTTGTTTCCATGTGGAATGTGCCCATTTTCCATTCCAGCAGCTAAACTATTACTGAATAGATTGAAAAAGACTTAACGAGGGAGAGTTCCACTTGGTAATGCTGCTACACTAATAAAGGATGGCAGCAAGGAACAGTGCAATGCAGTTGTGACTGCACTGTCCTAGTCTGGTAATACCAAACACTGAGATAGACCAAATTTTTCTTCTCCAACCTTTTTAGGTCTTCAAGTAGAAAAGTGATGCAAAGCCATCTTGGGCCATAGTTTAACCTGCTATGTTTTAAAGCAGCAAAAGTTTATGTTTTCTGTTTCCTACCTTCCCTTTGGCACTTGTACCCTGCACAGCCTCTTCTCTCAGGCCAACACAACTATTTGTGTGGCCAAGTGGTAAACCAGGTTGGGGGAAAACTAAGACAGCAGAAAGAGAAGAACCACAGTTCATGCCAAGATGCCTGCTCTGAACCGGGTCACTGTGGAGATTGTGTCCACACAAGGAAAGGGACAGGAAACCATGGCTGGAAGTGTATGCTCACAACGGGTTTAAGAAAGACTCAGCCCTTGCTGCTACTTGGAGAAACTGCCCATGCACCTCTCTGCTCTTGCTTTCTCTCTGATGCTGGCTCTAATATTTCAAAATATTCTGTCCTTTTTGGCTCAAATAATTTTCACTCTGGTGGGATCCCTGATCGGGCTGAGCTCAAGACAGGCATTGGACATAGGAGTGAGGCTCCTGAAAATGTAGTTTCATGACTGGCTTTGATTGAGCTAAAGTGATATTTTGGCCCAGAAGCATTTTCTTTACTGTGCCTTTCACCAGCTCAGCATGAGGCTGACAAAAGGGCACAGCAAGCACCAGCAGTGTGTCCTGGGCTGTTGCATCCATACCATCAGTGCCTGAGCCTTCCGTATTGCTAAGGGCCTTCCATCTGCAACTCCAAACCTGTCTCCAAGCTCTGTGTCCTCTGACCCTGGCTGCCTTGGCAATGTTTCCCAGAGCTCCTGGGGCAGTATCTTTCCCTTGTTTTTCTCAGGCTGTTGTTCTCATGCTGTTATTTTGTCGTTCTCATGTTATTATTCTCATGACCTTGCACCTGCAAGCCCCCGATAGTGTTCTTGGCAGGTTCTCATGGGAAGCAATTGCCACCAGCATGGGAATCACCCCTCCTTTCCCCCTCTTCCTACCCTTTTGCTTCTGGTTTACATTTCAGGGGGCACAAAGCTTAACAACCATCCAGCGTGTGGCACCCACAACATAAGTGGGTCCCAATTGCCATTATATCATTGCTATGGTAAAAGCACTACAGGGAAGCCTGGAGAGAAGTCCAGGAGAGGATGCTTTCTGAGGACCCTCTCCTCACATTTTTTTTTTAACTGTCTGCGTAGAAGAGCTCTGCCTTTCCTTTCTCTTTCTCAATCTCTCTAGTTATTTTTTTCACTCTTAGTTTCAATGTATGCCCTCAGCCTTGAGCCCCACTAATAAATCTTTGTGCACATGAACTTGTTGCCACACCCTGCGTGGGTCAAAGGAAAGGCTTGTAAGGCAGGAGTCCCCCCGACAGCCCCCTTGCTCTAGCAGCACCACCTCCTATATCTGTTCTGCAGCATCGTGCAGGGAAGAGTGCAGATCCACGCAGTTTAAATGAATGGGTGCAGCCGATGGGTTTGCTATCACGTGCAATGGAGAGGAGGGAACATATGGCTAGAGGCAAGACAGAAAGTGACAGTGGAATGGCAGCTGCATTGCACTGGAATAGAATGAAATCATACTCTAAAAGGGAAGAAATAAACATTAATACCCAGGAGTTTCCTCTTTGTAGAGAGATAACAAGTTTATATGAACTGGCGTGACCAGAGGAATGGTTCCGGCACTGAAAGCTGCCTGTCACCACAGAGACAGGCAGATCCTGGGGAACAGAGCTCTTGGGAAAAGAAGGCGCATGTGAAAAGTGATGAGGTGATAGGACACAGGAGCTGTTCCAGCAGCTGCTGGTGTGGACTGTCGCCCTCTTAAGCACTGCTGGCAAATCTGCCTGCACCCCGTTACGAGGTTTCACAGTTACTTTGGAGATTTTCCAGTACAACTACTGGAAAATGAAACTGAAATACGAGCTGAGAGAATAACGTGTTTATTTAAATACAGATTAACCACAGGTGTTGGACCACTTTCCCCAGCAAACAACTCCTGCACCATGCAGCTAAAGAAAGCCTGAATTACAGTGTATAACTGTCTCTAAGGCATTTCTCAATCATCACATTTTGCTGCAGCGAATCATTGCACTGAAGTTTTAGCACTGTGAGTAGCTACTGAAGATGATGTCAACACAGTCATCATGACTGTGTGCGTTTCAGTGGAAAACACTTGGGCTAAGCCTTGTGCATGGCTATTTCAATAGAAAAATATTTAAGCGAAAGTGTATTGCCATGGTGAGCTACATAGAAAAACTAGGGTGTGGCATGGGACAAAAGGCAAAAGTTACATACAGAGGCAAAGGCAAAAGCTGCATTTTGGAAAATTTTATTCATTTATCCATACATTTTCTTTATTAGCTGCTCCTTTGGTGAGTGATGCTGTTACACAACAGACAATGTAGCACAAGGCCTGAGTCTGCACTGTCTTCCCTACAGACTGGCTGTGTAGCAGGATGGTTTCTCTAAGAGTATTCACTGGTGTTAAGGAGACACCCAGGCCAAGAACTGCCTGCCAAAGGGGCTCCAAGTGGTAATGGAAGCATGGGACTTCCCTGGATGCTCCTGACCTGTTGTATCTTTCCCAAGTTGAATGCAAATCTCTGTGGGGATCATCCTTGTAGTGTTTTTGGGAAGACAGGGAGAAAATCCTAGGGAGGTAGCTGCACATACTTCTGCTCACTGTACAGATGGCAAGTGAAATACAATTTAGCTGAATGTTAGTTTTTTTATTGTGGGCTTTCAGATTCTTTGACATTATGGTGATTTAGTGCTTTAATACTCACACTTCTATGCACTAGTTCTGGGATGGCCAATAGGACGGACAGCAGCCCTTAGCGTTTAGGACATTTTTAACTGTTGCTGTTACAGGCTACACCAGCAGCTGAATTCTTGTTGATGGCAGAGGTTGCGTCACAGAATCCTTATTGTACTTTGTCACTGAGCCAGAGTGTGGGGCTGCAGATCCCCCCATTTCTTCTATAAACTGGTCTTTAAAGTCCCTTTGCAAATATGCTTCATGTACTGTAATGTGCCTGTCTGGTTCAGTGAGAGCTCCTTCACATACAGAACAAGCTATTCTGGAAGAAAGGTCACTTTAAACTAGACTAAAGGCTCTGTTCACATGAGCTGTGGGTCCATGAGGATTTATTTGGTGACAATACTGGCTTAAGTAATTCTGGCTTTTTTCCTGCCACCTCCCTCTCTTCCCACCAATTGTTCTTGTGCCACTCCCTTCACTGTGACAGCAGAGCTGTTTGTGTACTACTTCGTGAACAAACAAGGGAACCGATCTAATACAACAGAATAGAGATGTGCTCCTTGCTTTCTTCTGCCAATTCACTTGACTTGTGTGATTCTTTTCTCACAGCTATGTAAATAAGTCCTTGGCAGAGAATAGAAGGGCAGGTGGAAGCAGGAGAAATTAGGCGGATGGGGTGGGATGGGACTGTTTGAGCCACGCTGCTGCTGATCATGAAGCCACAGACTGAGATGATACTTTACTGACACAACACTGCACGTTGTCCCTCTGTCATCATGGCAGCAGAACTGTTAGAGCAGCATAGAGAATCCTACACCTTGGGTCAAACCCTTTCAACATTGAAAGTAAACCATGAACTGACATGGCATACAGGGAGATTTCAGGACATTGCTGAGCTGCAGCTAACCACTACCATCAGGATGAGATCTTATTTCTCTGCCATCTTTCACTCCTGGCTGCAGCTTCCTTTCTGGTGGTCATCAGAGAATTTGCATTTGTCTAGTTTTGCCCATTAGCTAAAGACAAAGGATCAAGTTACTTCGTCCTTGATCAATTTTCTTCTGGGTTAGTGAGCTGAACTGGCTCATTGAGAGCGTTTTGAGAAGCAAAGCCCATGGAAGAGCAGTGGTGGAAAACCAGAATTAGGAACATGAAGAAGGTTTGAAAAGGGGGGTGGGTGAGATATCCTTCCTTCAGTATCACTGAGCTGTCAGATCAACTCAGCTGTCTCGTCTTCTGATTCAGATATATCTTCCATTTTTATGCAGGTTGTTAGCTCTAGCATATGGATAGCGTATGTAAGTTTTATCCATATCATCTTGAACTTCTGCAGCAAGATTTAAATGTGTGAGCTGTTCCTTGCTTTCAGAGTATGAGTCAGCTGAAGGTTTGACCCATTAATCTTTCAGAAGTGAGAGGGGGGAAAAGACTGCAGCCTTTTCTGGCTGTTGCACTCCCATTACACAAAAGGGACGCTACGGTTTTCTGTGTGGATGCTTTTCCAGTTGGTTTCTAATGTTGCTGTTTTCATAAGGCAAAAACTGTGTTAGCTGTCAGACTTAAAAACTCAACTGGTGTTCTGAAAATCCAGCCATGTTTTCAGACTCTTAATAAAAATACCAGTAAAACAGCCTCTGTAATTGGGGATGGACTGACAGGGCTACTGACTATACACGGAGCAGAACAGAAGCCACCTCAGTTGCCATGGCTCTGTTTTCCCACCGAGCTAATAGAATTTAAAGAATTACTTTTTTCCAGTTAATTCAGTAGTTCTGATCTACAGACACATAGAAAACAGTTAGTAACAACAATAGAAAGCACTTTTTATAGAGCAGATCAGATCCTGGTATCAGGTAATTTAGCTGTGGGGCTATCTCTGCACATAGGTAAAATAACTGCTACCTAAGGCAGCGTAGTATTGGGGCAGCACAAAGGCCAGAGCCCCTCTGTTAATGCAGCAGCTCCAAAGAGCCAGACTCAGATACTTCACTGAGTAACAGAAGAGGTTGGAAGAAAACACGTATTGCCTGGGCAAAATACCTCTCTATGCTCCCTGTGTCAGTGGAAACAAGAAACTTGTTATCCAGGCCTCTACTCCTTGATGTCTGCCCAATAGCTCACTATTCCATATATCCTCCCTTCCCAGCACAGTATAGCCCCTTCATCTTTAAGATGGCAAAATTAAGGGCTACCCACACAGTCAGAAACCCTGAGCTAATTCTAAGACTCTTTACAACACCACTATCTCTTACATTCTTTCTTACATATCCTCTGCTGCCTACTCCTGGAGAGAAAAGTTCTGAGCTACCTGGAGCAGCTGATTGCCAAAATCACCACTAGAAGAAGACAGAAGGTATGTGGACTACCTGAAGCATATCAAGGAAGAAAGATGCCAAGGGAGATGTCTTGCTGGACCCGCCATAAACAAAAGCAAGCTGGTCAAAGATGTGGCTGCAGCAAACACAAGACTGTAGAGTTGAAAATCTTGAGAGAAATGAGCAAGGCAAGTAGTAGAATCACAACCCGGGACTTCAGGAGAGCAGGTTTTGGCCTGCTTGGGAATCGTTTTGGCAGGATCCAATTGGTATGGGGCTCAGAACAGCTGGTTGATCTTCAAGGAGAAGCTCCTCTAAGAAAAAGAGCAGTCTATTCCAATGTGCAGAAAACCAAGCAAGTGCAGCAGGAGACCAGCATGGATGTATGAGGGACTCCCAGCTGAGCTCCAACACAAAAAGGAAGAGCGTGGAAAATGAAAGCACAGATGGACTGCCCAAGAGGAACACAGAGACATTGCTTCAGCATGTAGGGCTGGTGTTAGGAAAGCCAAAGCTCATCTGGGAGATGAAACCAGACAGGGAGGGGAAGGCTACCAGGAAAGGCTTCTGTAGGTACAGTGGCAGCAAAAGGAAGGCTGAGGAACATATGGGTCTGCTGCTCCATGGAGCAGGCGGCAGACCCAGTCACAAAGGACATGGAAAAGGCAAAGGACACTAATTGAAGCATGTGAATTTCTGACAAATTACAACTTAAAAGAAAGATTACCACGAGGGTGGTTAAACACAACACAGAAGACCACAGTGGCTACAAAATATCTTGCATTGAAGGTATTCGTAACTGGACTCAATGAGGCCTTGAGGAACTGGCTTTAACTGGCTCTTTGAACAGGGGTTAGAGATGATGAACTTTGGAGGTTCCTGTCAACCTCCACAATCCCATGATTCTGTGAAGAAGCTTGCCTGGAAAAGAATGAATAAAAAGCGTGAGACCGGTTTACTTTCAACCCAAATATCTACAAAGTATTTCAATGTCCCTGAATGATCCAGAATTATTGTGGTATGTATTAAAAAAAAACCCAAACCAAACCAAACCACACCAGATCATCTCTTAAGACTCCATGTCTTTGAGGCGTTCCAGAATTTTTTTGACAGTTATTATTGCAATCCTATGAGAACCCATATTTGGCAAAATCTTTGCATATATATTAAATCCAGTCTTCCAAGTACCCACCATGTGCTTTTAAAATACCATTAAATCACTACTTAAAACAGACTGCAGATTTCAAAAAAATACTTTTTTATTCTCCTGTTTTCCTCTATACACTATATCAAAGGCCCTATTACTTCTTAGTTAATATGCATATGGTATTTATATAGCAGTATTACACTAATTAAACAAACAATGAACCATATTTTTTCATAATACCCCTCTGGGATGAAAGAAATGCTTCTCCTGTAACACTGTTGAGAAACTGAGGCAGAGAAAAGCATGGAGGCTTTCCAAAGAGAATCTCAGCAGAGCACAAATTTAAGCAAATTCCCCGAACTTTCAAGCTTGTGTTTAACCACACAACTAATTCTTTAAATAGAAGCTTGATGAAATGTACTATGACATTTGGAAACTGGGCTCCCCTGGTACACCAGCCCTTCATATCTTCTAAGAAAGCAAACAAAAAAAAGCAAGTGGTTTAGACTAAAAAGTGTCTCGACAGGGATGCAGAGCTATCACCTGGTGAAGGAAGTTCCCCAGCATGTGGAAGATAGGAGAAGGCATAGACCTGCCAGGACACAGCAGTTTGTGAGGGAGATGAACTGATTGATTCTGGAGTGGGTGAGGAACCTTTCTGCACGCTGGCCATGAAGCACAGGCTAGCTGAGGCTTCCACTTTCCTTGTGAGCTGGTGAAACGTGGTGGAGCTGAACGTGCAGCTCAGCTGGACGTCTGGAGCATGTCAGCTGACAGCTGCAGGACCAAGGGGAGCTGTCTTCTCCCCAGTAGCTCAAGGGCACCCACCGGGAGAAGTTAAAAACTCTCTCTGCTGAAAACTTTGTGCCTGCCCTTCTTTCAACAAATCCGCAGCACAGTCGTGATTTAGTCTTTGTTACAAGACATCAGTCTAAAAAACATCCTGTCATATTTTAGAAACAAGCCTGTATATTTTCCCACAAACACTTCTATCAAAACCTCGATCTTACAGCACAGACCCAGGCAGGGCTTTTACCTGTAAACTACCACCTTTTGCCATATGTTGGGTAATGCTTGATTGGAGCCTACAGTTCTGGATTAGAGAAACTGTTTATTGCTAAAAACACTATAGTACACGCAGCATTTGAAGTATATCTCTTCCTCTTTATCTCTGAAGTTCATGAGAGATTAAATTTTATATACAAGGCACGGCTCACTTCTGTCACTGCCCTCAAAGCTTTTTTGAGACTGGAATGTCTCCCTCAGGGTGAAAAGACTTGTTTCTGCCTCTACAAGAATAGCAGATAAAATGCTGTGCCTGTGGGCACATTACTTTTCCCCTTTGTTAGAAGTTCTTTTTTTTTTTTACTGTTCATACTTATTATGACTCTGGGACCTGTGGTTTGTGAATAAATAAATAAATAAATAAAAAACTGGCAACTGCAGTTATTTAGTTTATAGCTGCAGAAGGAGCTTGCCAGGGAGTATAGAAGTAGGAAGCAGAGAAGAGCCTGTCTTTCTTATCCGGAAACTTTATTTGCAGACTGAAGGACTTTTGAGGAGTAAGAGAACACAAAAAAAGTCCCAACAGACCCTTTGGGCACAAGAAAAGATGGACAGAGGGGTCAGTAAGACCCGTGGCGAAAGGGGCTGTTTGTTTCTCCATCACACGCGTGCTCGGGCTACAGGCAGCGCCAGGCAAG
>VZRS01000211.1:1356320-1427255 GCA_013398055.1 Ifrita kowaldi
CTCGCGCCGGGGGCGGGCGGGAGCGCTGAGGGGAGGGGGGGCCGCCGCCCCCCGGCCCAGGCGGGCCCCGCCGTGGGGGGGACATCGCCCACCGGCACCCCCTCGGGTGTATCCCGGACGGGAGAAGGGATGAGGGGAAGAGGGAGAAGGGGCCTCAGCCCACCCGTGTCGGCTCGGGGGCCGCCCCTCGGGGCCGCTGGAGGGAGGCCCCGGTAGGAGAGACCGAGGAAGGTGTGGGGCAGAGACTCTCAGTTTTCCTCCACGTGGGTGAAGGTGGATTTGAGGCCCCGACTGTGAGCGGGCTCTGTCTCGAACTCTGCTTCAAAACGTCAGATTTTTCTTTTTTTTTTTTNGGCAACTGCAGTTATTTAGTTTATAGCTGCAGAAGGAGCTTGCCAGGGAGTATAGAAGTAGGAAGCAGAGAAGAGCCTGTCTTTCTTATCCGGAAACTTTATTTGCAGACTGAAGGACTTTTGAGGAGTAAGAGAACACAAAAAAAGTCCCAACAGACCCTTTGGGCACAAGAAAAGATGGACAGAGGGGTCAGTAAGACCCGTGGCGAAAGGGGCTGTTTGTTTCTCCATCACACGCGTGCTCGGGCTACAGGCAGCGCCAGGCAAGTGCCACCACGCTGCCGTGCTGCGGACACGGGGGCTCATTCTCGGCTGAGCCCCTCAAGGCGAGAGGGGTTCCCGCCGCCTCAGGGGCTGAGCGGGCGGCGGGAAGGGCACTTTTCCAGCGGCGGGAAAGGCGCTCCTCCGCCGGCGCACCGCCTCCGGCGCGGGCAGCGCGGCCGCTTTACGGCACAGCCTTTCCGACCTCCCCGTCCGCGCTTTGCGGCTGCGTGGCGGTGGGTGGGGGGCGGGGAAGATGTCTGAGCGGGGAGAAGCCCCGGCGGCGGCGGCACCGGCGGGAGAGATGCCGGCGAAGAAGCAGAAGCTGAGCAGCGACGAGAACAGTAATCCCGGGGATCTGTCCGGAGACGAGAACGTGAGGCCGGNACCAGCAGAATTTTCCATCTTTCTTGCAGTTTTGCATCGTGTGTCTTCACTGTCATGTTGTAGAGTAACATGCAGCACAAGTTTGTGTGCAGCCTCTTGGCAAATGAGAAGTAGGAGATGGTGCTCGTAAGCTACCGTCAGCAGAAGGCAGCAGGGATGGGGTCTGTAATCTCTTAAATTAGTTGAAATTCTAGTGTTCAGAGCAAAGGTAATGTGATTGATGTAGAATAACTTTACACTGAAAGGTAAACTTAATCTAAGGTATCGAGCAGTCACTTTTTGTAGTTACTGGTGTGGAGGGGGTTATTTGTGTGTGTGTTTTATAGAGTGTGGAAGTTTTTTTCTGCACTTATACAGCAAGTGAGGGATCTGGACCACACCCTCCACAACTTTTGGAAGTGGTGTTTCTGAGATGACAGGCAGGTTTGAGATGTTCCACACCACCGCTCTTGGTTTTTTTCATAGCTCAGCAGCATTTATGGATCCAAGTGTAATTTGGTGACAGACATTCAGGCTTGCTTTGCTGTCAGCTGTATTCTACCAGTAACCATGGAACAGGTTGCCCAGAGAAGTTGTGGCTGCCCCATCCTTGGAGGTGTTTAAGGCCAGGCTGAATGTGGCTCCTAGGCAGTCTGGTCTAGTGAAAGGGGTCCCTGCCTAAGGCAGTGGGTTAGACTAGAACATCTTTAAAGTCCCTTCCAACTGAAACCATTCTATGATTATATGATTCTCTGATGTGGATTGCCTCAGTCATGAAGGGATTCCTTTTTGAAGAGTTTGTTACTGGACTCCGCTACTCCTGCAAGATGGGGGATTCTATTTAAAATTGACATAGTAGTGTTGATTTGGAGAAGGGGTGTGTTTTTCTCCACAGGTGTCCTGTGTGCAGATTTGTTGGTTATGTGGTAGTTGCAGATACCTGGTGTAGTTGCATCACGCTAGCTGCCTGGTGTTCTCACATTGACAATATGTGGCTAGTCCAGAGAAAACTTCAGTCTTGTCAAGTATTAAAATTCTGGCAAGTGCGCTTGGGAGATGAGAATTGGGTGAACTCTGAAATTTTTTAGGGTAAAGGAGAAAAAGCAGGAAAATGTAAAAATTGTTAAACTTGGTTATGCATATTAGTGGAGGCAAGTTGGCTCTTTTAGGGGTGCAATGTGAAGGGAATGACTCCAGATTTGGGCAGCACACTTACGGGTTTGTGTGGTATCTCTCCTCCTTTTTCTCCTCTGAATGTCCTGTTTTTCAGAGTTGTTGGGCAGACAAAGACTAGTACACCTCTACAGGCTTCTGGTAACACAGACATGAAACTGGGACAAAGAATAAATGCTTGGTGGGAATTGGTGTATTAATGTTTATAGCTGACCTCATTCCATATTCCTAGTGGAGTTCCTAATGCAGCTTCTTGAATCTCCTCCGGTGACAGGCTGTTGTCTGCCTCTGTCTCCCTTAGTTCAGCTCTGGAAATTACCTGGCCTGGGATGAGTTGTTTTCCCCCCACTACTCTGATGGAAAGTGAACAGACTGTCTTGCCAGAAAGAATGGGAAAAGTTGATTTTTAGCAAGCTGAACATACTCATATGGAAGCACAGGGTTGGCAGGTACAATGCAGGTGAAGGTGAAGTGCTGTGCAACGGGTGATGCAGGGCCATGTCCTTTTAAACAGTGCCCTGCAATAAGACCACACATGAAATTGTAGTTTCTGCTGATTGTCCGAAGCCGATTTAAAATCTCTGCACGGCTGGATGGGGTGTTTTGTGTATCTCCTTTTTTTTCAGTTTTCCCCTTTCTTATCTTATGCTAATGGTTGGAGGGCCAGTTGGATTAGTTAGCTGATCAGAATTTTGCGTTAGTGGAAACAAGTAAGTATCTGTGGGAAAGAGCAGGAGAGAGAGGTGGAACTTTGTTTTCTGATGTTGATGCTGACCCACTGCGGGTCACTGTGCTGTGACTGGTGCTGCTGAGGGTGTACAGAAGCCTCAGAATGGCTTGGTTCTTGGTAAGGTCAAGCCTCATGTTTTTCACAAACAACTCTTCTTCAGCACTTCAGAAGTACTCACTTCATCTGGATCAGAATTGTTTTCTAGGGGAAGCAGCTATTTTATCTCTGCATTTTCTTAAGAGCAGCTACCAGTATTCTGAAGAAACTTCACTGGATCACAGTTCATGTCTCTCCCTCTTGGATTAATTCTCGTGTGATTCATGTTCTGTTTCTAGAGAAGAATGCTATTATGTTGGCATTAGATTTAAATTCATGAATCTAAATAACACCAAGTCCTGGGAGATCTTGCCTTATGGATGAGAAGAAGTGAAAAGGCCAAGTGCTGCAAGATTAGTTGAATTTATACAGCAGTTAATGATGTCTTTGTGACATTCTATATAATTTTGAATGTTTTCAGGATGATGCCGTTAGTATTGAAAGCGGTACTAACACCGAACGCCCTGATACACCGACAAACACTCCTAATGCACCAGGAAGAAAAAGCTGGGGGAAAGGAAAATGGAAGTCAAAGAAGTGCAAATATTCCTTCAAATGTGTAAATAGCCTAAAGGTAGGTATGTGTGGGCTTCGGGGTATGCTGGGCACCACTTGCTGGCAGCAATGTTAATGTTGGCTGTGAGACAGTGTCAAGCTAGATACCTTTAAATATCTTTAAACAATTATGTTCCCTGCTGATTTGAAGCAAGTACCTTTCGTACTTGAAATAGCCAAAGTTTTGAAGAAAAGGAATAAAGAGAAATAGGAAACAGTAGGTAGTGCTGCAATTAACCCCATTTTTGTACGGTTTTCAAAGTTATGTGTGATGCTATAATTATGTATTTCATTGACGTTGTAGATGCTCGAGATAAATATAAGAAGTTAGATACACAAATTGAACTAAAACAAAATGTGTGACAGCTCCATGCAAAGCACAGAACCTGCGCAGATTTTTCTACGTGTTGAAAAAAAACTCCAAGCAAATCAACCCAACAATCTTAGAGTAGCTTTTACCTAACACTTATCAGGTTTTGTCTGTCGTCTGGCAGTATCATAACTACTACATGGTGCAATTTGGTTAATTTATTGTGAGTGTTGGGATCATGCATTGGCACCTGATTTAGATAGTATGTATCTTCCCATATAACGGGAAGAGTTTTAAGAGATGGTTTTAAGAGATGTGGATTCATGGTCATTACTCCCTGTTCTGCTGTATTTGCGTGGTGCTGTTTTCTTCTGCACTGGTGACAGACTATGGTGGACTGAATTAGTTTTCTCATTCATGACTATTTTAGGCTGCCAGGATGTTCTTCTTTTCTCATTCCTCAGCCTCATGTGGGATATTTAGGTAGCAAAAGCTGTAAATAAGCCTTAGGATTTGATTTTTAGAAGATTTCTAAACAAAAAATGATTGTGTCTGGAGCAAGATGGGAGTTTCGTTACACTCTGTATTTATTTGGCATGAGGATCCGTGTGGCTCAGTAGTGGATATTTTCTGCAGAATTGCACTAAGAGTATTTTGTCATTCCCCCACGCTTAACTGAGGAGCTGTGCTGATGTGGCTCTTTCTGGACTTTGTCTTCAGGCTGCCTCACTGAAACACTGGGGTACTGAGTGGGAGGGCATGAAAGGTTTGGAGCATGGAAACCTTCTAAACGAGCTTTGCCACTGGAGAAATTGTGATATGAAGTTATACTGACAAAAGTATCTGGGAAACAAATTGATCTTACTGTGTTCTTGAAATATAAAAATTATCTCCAGTCTTTTGAGGGTGTAGGAGGAGGGGAAGTTGTTTCATTTCACCAAGGTAGGCAGCAGTTCCTGTGATTCGCGTGAATCGCCCCCGCGGATGGTGCTATTTGCGGCTTCAAGTCATACTTCAGACACAGACATGGCCCTTTGGGCACCCAAACTTTTAACAAGTTCTGAGCTTTGTTACTCATACTTGTTTTCTGTCTGCAGACAAAAAGGGTTAGTACTTTCCAAGTGTCTTCTGGGAAAACAAAACATTCCCTCACCCCAGTGTCAATCCAGACCCCACTGTAGGGTGACCCAAAAGACCAAGCTGTGAAATGAAGCAATCCCTGACTTCTGTGGATTTGGATCAGGGCCTGTGAACAGATTCCTGTGCAAGTGGAATCAAGCTGTGAGGGACTAAATGTAGCATTTCAATTAAGTGGGATATTTTTATTAACTTTTTTCCCCCATTTCTTTTTGATCTGAAATTAATGCTAATAATATGAGATGTGCATGTTAAGACAAAGACTAGGTAGCAGCCAAATTTGGTTTTCTACTTCATGATTGAGGAAGCCTCTCCTTTGCCTTTTCCTGTTCTTCCATGCTAATTTTGCAGATACTCTGGAGAAAACTCTTAACGATTGAGTGTTGTATGTGGGTTTAGAAAGACGCTTATGACTCTTCGAATACCACATCATAGATCCCCTAGTTTATCTGTTTTTGAACTATGCTGTAAGGTGTAGGTATTTAAGTTAATGAAGGGTCAACATGATGTAAAAATCATAGAAATGAATATTCGTCAGGGGTGTATAAATTATGTGTTTTTTCAGCTTTTGCGCTCTTGGTTTTCCCCTCTTGTTTTCCTTTTTGCTTCTTTCCTTGGGTAAACAAAGCAATATGGCCATTACTGTCTGCTTTGAGTGTTAAAACGGTTATGACTCAGCCTGAAAAACTCAGTGCTTGCTAAATACGCTTTTCAAACACTACTTTGGAAGTTATTTTGGGTGAAATTTAAGCATCAGGAGAACAAAAATACAACTTGGAAAACAACAGGAAATAAAAAGCTGCCTTTTTTCTTTTTGGAGTACTAAGTCACTGAAAAATCTTTGCTTTCTGTGGGATGAATGGAAATAGGGTTTATAAATGAGAGTATACAGCTAACACAGCTAGCACAGTTGCACATCCTCATATATCCATATATGTTTTGCTGATAGATGTTTTGGCAGAAAACCATGTATATTTTGCTTTGTTGTGCTCCCTTTAAAGCAATGCAATTATTTTCTCTACCCTTTGCTTCTGCTTACGATGTGTGCTTAAGTTGTAAGCAGCCCCGTGTTGTCTCAGCTTCTGCTTGCTGTCCCCTGACTTGGGAACCAGTATCCAATACCACACAGGATTCTAGCTTGTTGATGTGTTATGGAGACTAAATGTAACTAAGCCCACTGCCCATAATGGCTTACATCCACTTCTGGGAACTGGGAATGCATGTGTGGGTAGTTGGTTCCCCACTGGCAGTGTGGGTGACATGTATTAAAAGGCGTTCATGCAGGTGATTATTTCTTGTGTTGGCACAGTATTGACTTCACAGCTTTGTGTCTAAAAACAGGTCTAGTATTACTTTTTGATTGAACCCGGGTTGGCGTTGAGTGAATAAGGCTGGAACTCACCACTGACTGTTTTATTTATTTGCTTCTGTAGCAATAGGTCTGTTTTCTCCTCTGCCTTCTTTCCCTAGTGCATGTAGAACCTGAGTACTTTGGGTTTTGTGCCCTTTATTCATAGCAGGGGCAAGATGGCATTTCACAATTTTACTTTTGGACGGGTATCTGGGTCACTTCTGTCTGTACAAACCAGTGTCAGATTTGTGTCACATACTTGGCATCTGAGCGTAACCATTGTGTACGGCACTTAGAAGTACAATGTTTTGGAAAACCTCCTTCATTGTTTAGCACTTGGGACAAAAATTAGAGGAGACAGGTATTTTCAGAATAGCTCTGTGCTGTTCCTGACCAGTGAGGATGTTGGGAGTTTAAATAGAAATAGAGTTTCTGCAGATACACTGGTGTCTCCCTGTAAGAGCCTCTGCCTGGCTGCTTCATCCATCAAACAGCAGCAAAACTGCAATATGTATGGTCAGGCTGTTGGAGATTGTAGCACTTGGTGTGAGAAATGTAGTGTGGGTGAAGTAAGTAGACTAAAGACATTTGTCTTGCAGAGTAATTTTTTCCAGGGAAATAGGTTTTCTTTGAAAAAGCTTGAAAAATACTTTAGGTATGTACTCAAATATAAAAATATAGAAAGAGTATAGTAGTCTGTTGTATACCTCTACTTATTAATTTGGTCTGGGTCCTACCTAGAAAATGAGAAACTTACTGCAACTTATGCTGGAAAAATACCCTGTCTTGAGGGCGAAAAACATACTGCTTTTCACTTTTTGTATTTTGTTAAATTTATCAGAAACAGGGCATATTCAGAAATAAGGTTATTCCAGAAAAACAAATGCAAAACCTGCTAATATGCCTCTGTAAAAAAGCAGTAGGAATCCATGCATTTTACCTACGTTACTTCATGTGATACCTTAGAAGCCCTCACTATTCACCAGCATGAACTCCTTCAAGCAGAAATTTGAAACCAAGTAATTATCAGTGGAAAAACTTTATTAAGCATTCCGAATTTGATCTCTCAGCCATTCTCTTCAAACAAGACTTAAATACACTCAAAAATCAAGGCTACCAAGTAAAATTAATAAATTTATTGCTACAAAGTAAAATTAATAAATGTTTTGCACAGAAAAGATCATGGCCTTGTGTATGCAATTTTATGGCTTACAGTTTTCCTCATTCTTCATTTTTAGTTCAACTGTATTGCTTTACAGATACTGAATCCCTGCTTTTTCCTTCTCCCCTGGAATTACTAGTAACCTTGCTACTTTACCCTTTTCTAATATCCCGTGCCACATATCCCATAAAGCCGTTAGTTTGTTCTTTCGTGTTATGGTGGGTAATACTTTGAGTTAAACTTTGAACAATTCTGTTTAATCTGTACTGAGCTTTGAAAGTTGTTACCTCTCAAGAATTGCAGGAGGGCCTTCATCTCAAAGATTTTCTGCTTTCTCTTTCTCCCTCTTCTAGATATTTCTGTTAATAACAGATACTGCCTTTCTCAGTAAATAATGCTATTTAAAATTTTTCCAGACTTCCTTTACTTTTCTTTTTCTGAGTAGTGTTAGACTCCCTACTTGCACCCCTCCTCAGATTTATTCTTTGGTTTTGGATAGACCAGAGCTGCCAGGGCTGGTACTTCTCGGGTTGTCTCTGAAGCGCTGCCATTTGAAGGCTGCTTAAGAGCCATCATGAGACACTTCCTTCCTGCCTGCACTGTCCCAGACAGTCCCCTGTGGGGAGGCACTTCAATGAGCATTATTCTTGCTGAAAACATCCTGTCAGGACAGGCCAAAATACTGTTATCAGTTATTAACAAGCACCACCATATTCATCACAATTCATAAACATATCTGCTTTTTTTTCTCTCAAACTGATGTAAGTTGTATAAAAATAATACTTGGCATTTCTCTGGTAACTGTTTGTAAAGGCAATCTGAAAACACTTTGTAGACATGAACTTTGTAGCATATTGTGACATGCTGGGGAGAGTTGCTTGTGTCTGTGACAAAGTTACAAGACCTAACTGTAATGTAATAGTTAAATGTGGCCCTTCTCTATCCTTATACCAATATAATTCTTCTCTCTCCTGGTAATTCTTCGCTGTGAAGTTGCAAATCCTGGTGTATAAGTAATTATGGTAGAAAATGCATATAGGCGTGACCTTAGATGCAGAAGTTACCTTGCTGAAAATTGCAAAACAAAATAGTAGAGCTGCAACTAACGTGGGAGTTCTGCCAGCTTCTGGCTGTAACTGAGAGAACAGTTCTTCCCCTTTACTTTTTAAAGGCTTGGTGGAGAAAGAAAGGGGAGGGGTGTGTTTGTCAGAATATTCCTTTAACCTCCCTTTAAGACAACCAAGTTAAAATGTGATGTTATAAAACTATGACTGTTAACTGTTCACTGTCTAAAATTATACTGGCTGTGAACCCATTCGTTTGAGGAGGGAAACTTGTCAATTAAACTTCACAGCTATAATATGCCTGTGGGTTTTGTTGGGTTTTTTATCCCTAATCTTACTTTTCACGTATAGGAGGACCATGGCCAGCCTCTGTTTGGAGTCCAGTTTAACTGGCACAGTAAAGAAGGTGATCCTCTTGTTTTTGCCACTGTAGGCAGCAACAGAGTGAGTAATCTGTTTTTCATCATACACCCTTCTGTGTGGTTCTGCATGCATTTCTGTTTTCAAGCAATCCCTTTACCTGTGTTTGGTATGGGCACACAATATAAACAGATGTATTCCTAAGATGTGTAGCATCTGTTATGTGGGAGAGTTGCATCCGTTGGATTGTTCTACAAAGTCATACATTAGTTATTTGATAATTAACCTATATAGTAAAGAAAAAAGTCCTTCAGTAATATGCATGTGGGATAAGGAAGAGAGGTCCATAAATGTATCTTCTCAATAAAGTTGCTCTTCATAACTGTTATTATTTTCTCAAGGTCATGTACTCATACATACTCATACACACGGGGTGAAAAACGGTCTGCAATGATACCAGCCAGCTCAGTAGCTAAATTAATGGCCTGTGTGGAGTGAATTTATAGACTTCCTCTGAACAAGGATCAATGTCATTTCAGTCTTGAAAATAACCCCTGAAGTGCGTTCTATGCAACTGTTGTGAATAAATAAGAAGTGTTTCATTTCTAGGTTTGTTCTGTCTGGCAAGTCACCAAAAGTAGTAAACTAAGTTGAAGCAAGGTTTCAATGAGTCATTAAACTAAGTTTAAGCAAGGTATCAATGACTCATTAAAAGACCAAATCATGTTAGAGATGATTGCAGTAATTAATTCCAACAAGGGTTTATCTTATTAAGACAATTCAAATAATAGACTTTTGTATCTGGGAAGGACAGCTGACATGTCCTGGAATGGTGCTTTACCGAAAATGCTGTGGGCATTCTTTAATCAAACCATTTTCACCTGTTGGAAACAAACAGATGATGGATGAAATCTAAACTGTAGATGCACTCTACCTCTCCCCATCAGGCAGTCAATAGATGGGTGCATGTGATTTCCTTTTGATATGTCACAACTGAGCAGCAGTCTCTCCCACTTACTTATTTTTGGTTTTTTGTCTCCAGGTTACTTTATATGAATGTCATTCCCAAGGAGAAATCCGTCTGTTGCAGTCTTACGTGGATGCTGATGTATCCTTTTTAGTTAAATACCCACGTTTGCTTCCTCCTTAAGAAAAATCAAGAGGCTTTGTAGGAAAAAGCATACAAATGTTTGTCTGTGATTTAATACTTTGCTCGCGTGGTGCATTCTTTATATTAGGTCCAAGTCTTGCCTCTTTCCCACATGCTAGAATCCCTCCTGTTAAAAAAATGTTAAAAATGCAGACTCGTTGACCAGGCTGTATTAAAATATTTGAAAACTCGTTCTCCGTCAGCTTAATCTTCCCAACACTACTATTTGTATAATGTTTCCCTCCTTTACAGTGGTCTCAGTTTCCCTGTGAATTGGAGCTGTATTTAAAGTCTAAGAACTGCATTTCATGCTCTGAAGCATTAATAACTTGTGTTGATCATTTGCAATACACAAGTCATTAACTTGTGAACTCAGTCGTGATTCATTATTCCCAATCAAAGGTGATGCCATGAAAGAGGAGGTGTTCTTTGTATGTTACGGAAGAGAAGTGAGGAAATTAACATCTACAGAAAAGGTGATGTTGCTGGTATTTGCAGGTGTATAACTGAATATGTGTCTTTTTCTTATGGGGTCCAGCTGAGACTCCTGAGCACTTGGATAAAATAGCAACAAGTTGGCTTAGAATAAAATGTTGTTTAAAAAAGAGAAATCTCCTGTTTGTTCTGTGATCCTTAACTTGAGGCATTGTAGGCAGATGAAAATTTCTATACCTGTGCGTGGACATACGATAGCAATACAAGCCATCCTCTTCTGGCTGTGGCAGGATCCAGGGGTATTATTAGGATAATTAATCCTATTACAATGCAGTGCATAAAGGTGAGTGTTCGGAACTTTGAGATACAGCTTATGTTTCAGTAAGGCATGACACTTTTTTCTTCTAAGTACAAGTAAACATGAGGGGAAATGGTAACTTGGTCTCTGAATTCTATCCCAGCACTACGTGGGCCATGGAAATGCAATCAATGAACTGAAATTCCATCCAAGAGATCCAAATCTTCTTTTATCTGTAAGCAAAGGTGAGGAAAAACCTCTTTTGGTTTTGTATAAATGAGGATACTTTGGATTGGAATGTGGTCTTGAATATGGCCAAAAACCTTCATGAATTGTTTTTATGAATGCCACCAAACAAGTTCACCTTGAAAGTTGAGAGCAAATCATGCTTTTTCATGGCTATGTGTTTTATACCTGTTAAATCCATGGCCTACAGCCATAACTCCACCTGTGGTGCAAAACGATTGTGAATAGTGCTGCTTATTAGGAAAGAACAATCATGAGCCTTGGGTTTGCTCTTTACTTTCGGACATTGAATTAAATATTTTTCAGTTGTTGAATCACGTTGCCATCTAGTGGGGGCGTCCTGATGTTGCAGGCAGCATTCGCCATCATGTTCTTTGGGAAAAACTTTGTCTGTTGCTTGGGAACTTGAATTGGACTATGTATAAAAAACATATTAGTGAGGGGAGTTTTTGGTATGGTGTCTTATGGGCTTGTACAGAAAGTTTTAACAGTCACAACTTCTTAATCTGGACTGTTTAGTTAAGTAAGGGAATGATCTGCCACAAGGAGCTAGCCTTCAGGAATGCTTGAGTTGGAAATGTTCACTGACAGAGACTTTTGACTTTAGTATTTTGGACTTAGTGATGAAGCTACATGAGAACAGGAGTTGGGAAGCTCTCTGATGCTTGCAAGTGTCAAGTTGGTGCTGTGGGCCTGTAAACATCCAGTTTCTGTATATTTTTTTAGGTCCTCTTTGTAATAATGTTTTGACATCAGCCACAGTACTAGAAGTTTTAATGTGCAATCTCTGGACTAGGTACTATCACTGAGGAGACATGAGGGAGGAGAATAGTTGGGGTGTTAGAACTACTTGGCTGAGAGATTAATAAAAAAAGAGGAAAATACTTGGGACTGCATTGCCACCTGAGTCCCTTCTGGGATTTTGTGTGTTGCTGTAAATAAGCGCAGTGTACTTGTGGAATCCAAAAGAGAAATACGCTAGAGGTTCCCATTTCCAAATGGGAGAAACACTAGAGGTTCTTCATTAGAAATCGTTAAAACTTCCTTTAAACAAATGGATTAGTCTGATTGACTTTGGAATACATATTGTTTATATAGACAGTTTTTCCTTTCCTTAGTCTCTGTGGTTCATTAAGAATAATCTAAAGGTTAAAAAATGGAAAATCACAACTTTTCTCAATGTTGATGTTAGAATGGCAGAAAGGAATTTTAGCATTTTTTGATACATCAAATTGGTTTTAAGACTGACTAAATGCATATTTTTCTGAGATCACTTTGCTTTTTGGATGATCTAAGGATCCAAGTGTGTTTTTGCTAGAAACTGTCCCTAGGGGAGAGGGTGGGCACACTTTCTCAATTACAGAATTACTTTTAACAGTTAGTTATAATAGCAATTTTAGTTAATGCAGTTCTGTTGTTTCTAATGAGAAGAAGAATTAAGTGCTTTTTTGATGTCTACGTAAACACCTGTTACTGAAAGTGGTTAAGCTGAAATAATATTATTCAAATGTCCATATAAAAAGCAGCATGTAATTTTATTTGTTCTTTATAGATCATGCATTGAGACTGTGGAACATCCAGACAGACACGCTGGTTGCAATATTTGGAGGAGTAGAAGGGCACAGGGATGAGGTGTTAAGTGCAGTAAGTGGAAGACTGTGGGGCAGTCATTTAGATATACAAAGGGTAGTAAGCAACTTTATATCCTCTTGTGCACTGTTTTGATGTTATAGCTACTTAAAAATAACCAACTGGAAGTGCATAAATACTGTTTTAAGGGGATAGACAACTTTAAATGTCAGGTGGTTTGATTGAGGTGGCCACCCCCTACAGACAGGATCTGTGTGTTTCAATAGCTGGTTTTCTCAGGGTGCAGCCTAGAAGTGAGCAAAATAGGGCTCAGTGGGGCTAGAAAGAATAAAAACATTTCATGATGGTCCCACTTCTGAAGTTCTTGAGGTCGTATCAAGTCAAAGCAGCATAAGCAAATAAACCTTGAGAGACATGGTAGTGAAGGAAGAAAGAAGTTACTTGAGTTGAGTTAAATTGTTTTTCAGTGGCTGTGAACAGGCACTGGTACCCAGCAAATATCAACTAGAATAGTTAAGTTTTAATATGCTGTTCTTACACTGTTTCCATTCCTGTTGTGTGACCTGATGTAAAAGGTGAGGGGTGCATCTGTAGGAAACCTGACGCTGTATTACTCACCCATGTCGTAGCCCTGGAATTCTGCTAAAGTTGCTCCTAGGGAACTTACTGAAGGAGGAGAACTAGCTGTAGATTCACTGTCTGTTGGTGCTGTTAAATATGTCTCTCTTTCTTGAGAGAGACTAAATATAATTATTAAGATGCTGTGCTGCTTTGCAGTGAGCTGGATTACATTCTTACTGTTTTTCTATTTGAAATATGCAGTTTTATTGCATTCTCTACACATAAAATGCTGTTTTGATGGAAACGATGGAATAAAATCTGAGGTGATAAAATGCAGCTTAGGATGGGAGTGCTCAAAATTATTTTGTATACATAGGATTATGACCTTCTTGGTGAAAAAATCATGTCCTGTGGGATGGATCACTCTCTAAAACTCTGGAGAATTAATTCCAAGAGAATGATTAATGCTATCAAAGAGTCTTATGAATACAACCCAAATAAAACCAACAGGTACGTAGTCTTCATCTCTTTTCTGTCTTGGCAACACGTGAATACTCCTATCAATGTTTCAGGTTAATTCCTTTCCAAATTGGGAGTTCTTGGGGATAGTGAGTGATGTGGATGTTGTGCTGGGTACTGAATCTCACTAGATTATGGTTCTTATTGATGTTTGCTTCACTGGAATTTTGTTGAATTCTGATTCAAAGTCCCAAGATTTTTATTTTTAAGTATCTTAACTATTTCTGATTTGCTTGACTAGAAAATGTCTAGAATTATTATCTTAAAGCTTGTATTTCATGCATTTCAAGATGTGGATATCTTTTCTTCATCTCATCTCATAATTTCTAGAAGGGAATCAAATCTGTGTAATTAAAT
Source organism: Ifrita kowaldi (assembly GCA_013398055.1). NCBI lineage: Eukaryota > Metazoa > Chordata > Aves > Passeriformes > Cinclosomatidae > Ifrita > Ifrita kowaldi. The sequence goes on from VZRS01000211.1 coordinate 1,370,395, forward strand.
GTGGCAAATGATCTTATATTGAGTAGTTAATTATTCTGTATTATTTGACTTTGGGGTGGGGACAAAAATGTTTACATAGTAGTAACTTTATTTTTCATCATTGTCTGATTTGACCTCAGATATGAGTGAATTATCAAGTAAACATGGCAATTAGATACATGATAGATAAATCCTCCTTTATGAAGTTCTTCAACTTTTTGATCTTAACTTCCAGTTAAACCATTGAGAGAATTGAAGAGTCTAAAACACAGTGAACATGTTCAGCAATGAGACTAGCTGTGAAAATACTCTCGCTTTTTTTGGTAATGTTACCAAATATTAAATGATGCTTTTTTAGCGTGCTTTTTTTAAAATGATGATTTTTTTTTAAAGTGTGCATTTCTATTTAACAATTTAGATGTTGCAGAAGCAGCATCAGGAAGACTGAGCTTTAATTAGTTCTTGAAGTATTTGGTGACAGGAGTTATATTCAGCATCTGGAGGAGTGGTTTTGCTCAGCACTGTCTCTGCACAGTCTTGTACATGGGAAACTTAGTTGTTTCATTAGGAATGAGGATGAAAACAGGGACTGTTCCTATTACTATTAAAAAGAAAAAAAACCTGCATACAAAATCTACTTTGTTATAAAACTGTTAAAAAGGTTGGGCTTGTTCTTTTAAGATTGAAATATGTTAAAACTGGTTATTAAAAATTACACTTGTGCTTCTGTGTTTGTTTCTCTGAATCTCACTTGGCAATTTTCTCCATAGGCCTTTTGTTTCCCAGAAAATTCACTTTCCTGACTTTTCTACAAGAGACATACATAGAAACTATGTTGACTGTGTACGGTGGCTGGGAGATCTAATTCTTTCCAAGGTAATGCTGCAGCTTTTTCAGCTATATTACATTTATTTGCTGGTCCTGAGGATCCTAAACAAGAAAGGTTTTATTAACATTTGGGTCATAGGTTAAATTACTCTCTTGTGTTAAATGATTTTGTGGAGTGTATTGTGAATTTTGTCAACTGTCAGGATGTGTGGGTAGGCAGCTTATACTTAGAAAGTAAAATTCTTACTACAGCTATACCTCTGCTAAAAGTACAGGGTTTCTGGCTAACCAGAATCTGCACAGAACATACAGAAAGGGAATCTATAGATACTGGTGAGGGATCCTGTCTCTAAAGAGTGAGATGAGAGTTACCATCATGGAGTAATTTTGATTAATGTGTTGTATCCACTAGTAACATTGGCTTGCATATATTAACCAGGCAGTCCGACTACCTTGATGCCAGCAATTGGTGAGTGCACAGTCCTCTTAGTCAAAGGGATTGGGTAAACAATCCTCGAACCAAGATGAGTTTAAGCTGCTTATGAAATTGTGCTTGAGCACATCTGGTTGACTTCATCTGAAGTGGGTGACAGAGGGCTCCTGCAGTCCCATTACATGGCAAAGCTGTGAGGGCATCAGGTTGCCAGTGATGGACGGTGATTGTTGTTGGTGATGTGGCTGTGATCTAAGGACAGAGGTGAGATTTTAAGTTCTGCTTTTAGTAATGTCATTGGGAAGATGTGAGATTAAATGTTTGCTTATGTTTAGACTGATTCTGCAGTGTAAATTACAGGTGATGTTTTTTTTTTCATTGTTTCACTCCAGTCTTGTGAAAATGCCATTGTTTGCTGGAAGCCTGGCAAGATGGAAGATGATATAGATAAAATCAAGCCCAGCGAGTCAAACGTGACCATTCTTGGGAGATTTGATTATAGCCAGTGTGACATATGGTACATGAGATTTTCAATGGATTTCTGGCAAAAGGTATGTGTCAGCTTTGACTTTGCTGTATTTGAAGGTATGTAGCTTTTCACTGATTCCATATTTATGGGCACAGGAAAAATCTTGGTTCATGTGATGTTTGAGAAACAGAATGGTTTGCTGTAAGGGGCTTTATATGAACCTGCATGAGCTCCAGATTTTTAGTGTCCGTTCTGCCTGGTAGAAAAAAATTGCACCAAATAAATATTTGTTTTCCACCAAAAATATGTTTACTGATGTCTTCCTCCCCTCTCTGCAGAGATTGATAAAATGCAAGAAAGGAGGCAAATTCTACAGCCTTTCTGACTCCTCCAACAAACTCATTAAGTCATTCATGTTTAAACATTTACACACAATTTATCAGCTCTAGAGCTTTTATAAAATTCTGACTTTATTCTTTGATGGAGTATTTTAAAACTTCTCTATACTCTGCTTTCTTTTTAAGATGCTTGCTCTGGGCAATCAGGTTGGCAAACTTTATGTTTGGGATTTAGAAATAGAGGATCCGCATAAAGCCAAGTGAGTACTTTATTTTGTTTTTGCTAAGACAGGGAGTTGGAGTACTTTTCTTTTTCCTTTCCTGATAACTAGAGAAATTCTTTAACAGTACTACTTAGTTTCCATCATAATTACTAGGGAAATAAACATTGCGAGCCCCTGAAGGTTAATGTTTATTATATCTCGCTGATTTATAATTTATATTATAGTAACACCAGGAGTCCCCAGTCGGATTGTGCTGGCTACTATGTGTAGATATAGTAAAAGACAATTTATTTCTCACAAAACCCAAACACTAATTGGGTGGAAAGTTTGCAAAGCCATTAGAAGAAGATGGCTAGGTGGGTGTAGCACATGTCAAAGGTGAGATAGGTGACAGGACCAGAGTAAAAAATGAGAGTGTAAAGGAGAGCTATGAGCACAGTGTTGAGAAAACAGTATGGCTTTCCAGTTTCTCACCTGTGTTGCCAGGCAATTTTACAGCATATCTCTTAGATATATGTAGATATATATGTATGTGTGTAAACTTACAAATGCAAGAAACCTCTAAACCCAAAAAAGGCCTCAAACAAACCCACTCCCAAAAACCATTGTATGTAAAATGGATATACACTGTATATATAAATATTTTATGCATTATATTTTTAATACCCTATATGTTATACATATCTCTATATATTTATGTATATAATCCATGTAAATACATGTGTATGAATACATTAATGTATGAAGTTTCTGAAAGTGCTGCAGTCTTTAATCACCCGATTTTGGTATTTTATTCCTAACCCTGGGAAATAACATTGATTTTGAAGTCCTAAATAATGTGATTCAATAAGCTTTCGATCTTTGCTTCACTAAAATTTGGGTGGATGAGAAACAACTGTGGGCAAACAGGAAAGTCTGCTTTCCCAAGTCCACATTTAGAATACAAAATACACCATGAAGGCCATAATCCTCTTGCCTTCAGTTCCTCCTAGGTCACATCAATAAGGGATTGCTGAAACAGTGTTCCATTATGTAGTAGGAAGATTTAATATTGCAGCTGAATAATTTTCTTTTCTTTCTAGGTGTACGACTCTTACTCATCCTAAATGTGTTGCCGCCATCCGACAGACCAGTTTTAGCAGGGATAGCAGTATCCTTATAGCAGTGTGTGATGATGCCAGTATCTGGCGCTGGGACAGATTACGATAAAGTACTTTTTCTTGATTCATAGTAGAAAATATATTTTCAAATTATAATATAGTCTGTTAACTTGCTAGTACAGTAGATGCATTTAGTGTAGACTTTCTCGAAGGTTCGGCAGGCTGGAGCTGGACTTAGTGATGTTTACATTCTGTGTATTGTTCTGCTTGAAATTGCTGCTTTTAATAAAAAGAAATATTTTTGTAAAGTTTTCTGAATTGTCCATATTAATTATTTCCCACAAGGAGTTTTTACTTATGGCCTAGGAAACTTCTTTGAGTAGAGCTATCATGTGAATGTACAACATCTTGCTAGAAATGTGTATTTTTGCTTGCAGTTGTATTTTGTGCCTTCTGTAACTGCAAACCTGATGAAGCTATTATTCAGGGGCAACACAGAGGAAATGCTACTCTTAAGAATATAATATAAATAATTGTTAAACAATTTCTAAAAATATTTTGAACTCATTCCTTAAATTAGTTGCAGATTGAAACTGATTTCATTTTTAGTAATCTCAAATTGGAATTTGCTTCTCACCATTATCTGTTAATGATTATGGGGGAAAAAACATTACTGGCTTTGTTTTGTGGATCACATTGTTCAGTTGTTTGAATTCTGACTGTCAAGTTACTGTGTTTATCTAAAAGTTATTTATTAGAAATGTATTTTAATTGCCTCTATTGTCCGTATTCCCAAATAGCCTCCTCAATGTTTTTACTTGCCTTAAAAATAATGGATTCTAAAATCAGTGCTATTTCATATAGGTTTAAAACGTGTACAGTTAATAAAAATGAAAGGGGAAAAATGGATAAGATAGAAATTATTAGCAGTGATAATCCATGTTCCAAACACTTGTGTATGTCTTGTCAGCAGATAGCAGAAATGCTCATGTCTATGGTACAAAAGTGGTCCAGGACATTGCTCAGTAGCTGTGTGTACTTGAGTGAGGAAGAAGGTAAATAACATTTATTGAGGCTGAACTATTTACATACTTTTTTTTCCCTACCGTGCCCTTATCCTTTAACATAACATGTTACTTGAGAAGAATGTATTTAGTTATAATATAAATACAAGTACACTGTCATTGTGAATATAATGGTGCCTTTCTGATCAGTAGATTAAGTAGTCCTGTCTGCTCTGACTTCTTGAGTGTGTATCTGACTCTTTCAGGTTATTGTTTTTTTCTGTTTATGACAGTTTGGGAAGCTTGTAAGTGCTCTGGTTAGATAAACTACCTGTTCAGTTGGAAGTAATATGACTAAACCAATTTTGATTTGTGTCCTTGGGAACCTGGAAACAATGAAGGCCAGAATTGACAAGTAGTTTACAAATTTTAGTCTGTAATATATGATTGTTTACCTTTTTTTTCCCCTCTTTTAAATCCTTGTCCTTACTACTGGGCAGGTGCAGTAGTACCACAGGTCTGTCCAAAACTAGTGTGTCATTGAGCTGGAGTTTGGACCTTGTTTTTCTTGCATAAGGGGCCATGATCAGGAAGCCAAGTGTAAAACCACAGAGTTGGGCAGAACCATGTAGAAGCCTGAGTGCTGGAGGGAGGAAACTGAAATTTCCTGCGGAGTTGAACATAGATCAGCTGAGGAGAGAGACAGGTGAGACTGGCACTTGGGGAAAGTGTTTAACCTCCTGCATCTACAGAATTGCTGGCATAGTATGAGCCAGTGTTTATGCAACAGCAATGACCCATAGACCTCATAGCTCATTCTGTGGAAAATATGTACGGTTGGCAGAGTCTTAAAAACTGTGGGGCTGGGGCGTGGTTGGGAGAGCACTCCACAAAGGCAGTGGGAATGCTCAGGCTTCCTGCAGCCTCAAGGAAAGAGCTTTGCTTGAATTAGCTGTACTAAGAACACTTGGGTTGGAGGCTGGTACCATTTAGCCTTTGCAAATGCTTTACAGTAGCATGTCATTGGTCTGGGTCTTCTGTGTTTTCCCATGCTTGGAGTTGAGAGTGAAGTGGGATACAAAAGCAGGAGGGATTTCTCAGCCATGGTTGTTTTGGTACATAAGTGGTACGTTCTGACAAATGAGCTGCTCTGTTTGACAGGAAGGAAAGGAAGGGTGGTGCTTGACTGGAAAGAGGCCTAATGCAGTTAGGGTCAACTTTAACTTCTGTTTTAACTTATGAATGTGCTGAAGACTGTCCTCTTAAAATGCACATAAATGTTCTAGCAGCTTTGCCCTGAGAAACCTGGATGGAGCTGAAATCGGATTGAAAGTGTTAATGAACGGAAGAACTTGTGTAAGTAGAGCTGTAACAAGCCATGGGGAGAAAAAATTCTCCTTTACAAGTTAGCCCCATCTGCTTTGTAGAATTAATAATACCTTGAAGATACACAACAGGGGGAAAAAGTCTCTTTGTCAACAAGCAGACTGATAAAACGCAAGTGGATATAAAAATTGTGTATTTATTTCATTAGGGTGTTTTCTTCCTACAGCTGCCTAGTTCTAGACTTTAAAAAAAAGGAGAAAGAATAAAACTATTGTGTGTCTTCTAGAAGATACAGAGCTAGTAGAGGTATAATCATTGCAGAAGAATTTAAAGAAGAGTTTAATATTTTCCAAAACCATTTCACCTTTTAATATATACTTTTGTGAAACATACCTTGAGAGCTCCAGTGCCTAAATTCTTCAACAATAGAAGTGTGGTTTAATCCTAGTATTGGAGAAACCTACCAAAAACAGCCTGAAAGAACATGTGTTCTTCGCCATGGTCTTCAGGCCACCTTTAGGTCTGTTCTTTAACACACAAACAAACTCCTTCTGTTCCCCATCTCAAGACAGGTGAGGGAGAAATAAAGTCAGGCTGATGAGAAAGTGCAGTACAGTCAGGTAACTGTTTCAGAGGCTGCAAGTGCTGTTACAGAGGTTTGTTCTTTATGAATTCTGCATGAAGAGCATAATAAAATTTGAAGGTTGCTGATTTGCTCAGTTATTGCACACTGAGTATCTCCGTGAAGAGATCCTTCTTTTATCCCTCCACAAAAACAAACAAACAAAAAACCCAAACCAAAACAAAACAGCTGAAGAGTAGAGGTACCTGGAGGCCCTCGTCTTACTCTACCAACTTTCAGAAACTTAGAAATTGCATAAATGGTAGGCTTGGACTAAAGTTCTAACTTTTAGGCAGAGACTTTGTGCAGAGGCAGCAAGAAGGTTTGTACCAGAGCTGGAAGTAGAAATAGAAAACAGGTTCCTGATTGTTAAATCAGTGATTCACTTAAAAGGTCTCTGTTCTCAGAGTATGGTCCTGTTTCCTGGGGTGATGCTCCATCTGGTGGTGAATGAATGAAGAACGTTACCACAATGCAAAAGCCTCTTTTTGAGGCTTTTAATGTTAAGCCAAAGAATATGATGCAAATACAGATTGAATTTGCCCTTCCTAGTATAGGTAGGAGTGCTTGTTTTCTTTGGTGCATTTCATGCTTATGTTTCACCAGTGATTGTATTGGGGAACTCTGGTTCCATGGCTAAAAGTCAAGGAATTAACTTCCTCTACAAGTGCTACAGACAAGTTTAGGTTCATCTGAGAATGCTTTGCTGTCACCATGAGCTGTGTCAGAAAAATATTTACAATAAAGAAATAAAGCAACTTTTTAAAAACAAATTAATAAATCCCCTGCATAATTAGAATTTTGACTACTTGCCTTGAATTTTTTATCTGTTTCTGTGTAAGCCAGCAGCAATACATGCCCTTCCTTGCTTCCTGTGTTTTTAATTTTTTCTCTGGGCATGGTGATAGGTGAGGGCAGACCTAGAAACAGGTAGGGTCCTTGTGAAAAGAATCTCCACTCTAGCAATTCCTGTTGGCTTGGAAAGGAAAACGATTGGGAAAATGTCCCAAAATGGAGGGAAGTATATCTACCCTGTCATGGTTGTGAGTCTGGCATGGAAGGGTATGTTTAGCCTCAAAGCCTAATGATCCATAGACAGGGATTTTTTTGTTTTGTTTTGTTTTTTGTTTGTTTGGTGTGGGGTTTTTTTTGTTTGTTTTTTTAACAGGTTTTCTTTCAAACCTGAACTCGCTAGTAGCTAGAAAGTGGGAGGGGGAAAAATACTCTAAATGTAGAAGGATCATTACAAAATAATTTATATTACATCGAGGTTGTTACTGTTACAGGCATTACATCTGCGGACATACCTGGGGAAATGGATTTTAGTATTTTGTGTTTGGGGGGAAAAATTATATATATGTTAAAGGCAAAATAGATGAATGTATGTATTGGATCTTTGTTTCTCCTCAGATTTACTACTGAACTGCTTCTACATAATCCTGTTCTCCCATTTTAAAACCACGGTGTTGAGGTAAAAAGTATTGTTGGGGAACAGGTTAGAAAACCCTCGAGTTTCTTACATTAAATTTCCTTAGACAAACAGAATGCCTGTTTCCTCAAGCATTCTAACTAGTGATCATATGATATAATCTCACACAGCTAGTGAAAATCAGCAGTGAAAATACTGATACTCAGGGGGCATAGAGTCTTCCCTCCATGGGTTTCTGATCTGTAAGCTCAGTCACAGCAGGAAAGAAAAGTAATTTACAGTGATGCTCTCAAGCACGTGCCACATTCAGTGAGCTCAGAGATAACACCTGCTGAACCCACAGTGGCTACAGCACTGGGAGAAGTTCTTAATCCACACTACTGAATTAGTCAAACCCCATACAATTACATAATTTCATTCACAGCCTTAATGAGTGGAGCTGGGGCAAGAGCAGCCACAACATTCATGCTGGACTTACTGATCCCACCCACATGGTCTAGTCCGGTGTGTCTGGCTTCCTGAAGCCCAAACAACAATCCCACCAGCATCTGGAATAACCGGAATGCAAACTTGGTCAGAACACAAATAGCTTGTTATATCTAGAGAAGAGTGAGCAGCAGAGAGACAGCCTCTGCCTAAACAGGGCCCTTGGGTTTAAATAACTTTAGTTATATGACTCGCTCTTCACCAAATCATGTCAGATAGTGAGAACCATAGAAAGTTGCAACAAGGATGAGGGTTATTTCACAGAGGGCAGCCCTGGCCAGTCAGATGAGGAAGCTATAGATAGTACCTCTTTTTTTTACAAATAAATCACTCCTTTGTTAATTAAATTGTGCAGCTGCAGTGAGGCTGTTAGGTCATGCAGACACATATTCCCTAACCCTGACACCTTGCAAAGGCCTATGAAGTGTTAATTACTTACTTCCACACTAGTCAGATGCTTCCTTGGAAGCATGAGAAGCTGAGTAATGACCACTCCCAACCTCCATTTGATCCCTGTGTCTCTTCTGATGCACTTGTATCACCAACTATGTAAGACCTAGACAGCATTATCAGATGCCCTGCATCTGTTTCTAAGGGAAACAAGATTTTACTCTCCTATTACTGAGAATACTTCTTCTAGCACAGCCAAAGTTCCCAAAGATTCCTCTTCATTTCAGTTTCATACAGGAAAACTTAAAGACAGGTACTCCAAGATTAAGCTCAATAGTGTCTTACTGCCAAAGAAGGAAATACTGCTGTACTATTTATATGAGCTGGGGCCAGGAATATTGGTTGTCCCCAAAGAGAAAGAACCTACAGTGCCAAGTACCAGCAGGAAAACCATCAGCATATTCACAGCTGCCTGATCACCCTTCAAATGAGGTAAAGAAATACTCTATTTGTTTTGTGTACAACAACCCAAAGTACCTGTAAGTATGACACAGTGCTGCCATTTTTCATCTTGTAATTTTTTCCACTTTAAATGCAGTTTCAAAAAAGTATTTCTACATGGGACACTGATTTCTTGTTGCAGCCAAGCACTTCTATTAAATAAGCCAACATGCAGACAAGTTGTTTCCATTGGTTTTAATTTTAAATACTGTTCAAGAGTAATATAAAAGTTACTAGGTTGTCTATTTAGACTAATCGTTGTTTGAGTTTTCCCCCCCTACCCCCCAGAAATCTTCAGCAGAGTTACTTGATGCCTCTTTCAGGTAACGCTTTTAGAAAGAACTCCAAATGACAGAATTTAAGCTTATGTTTTCCAAAAGAGAGGGTTCTGTGTCAGACGTCTCTGGAAGTTCTCATACCTAGAAAAATAACAAAAAACCAACAGCTGCTGAATATAAAATTGTCTTTTTTAAAAAAGATACAAATAATTTAGTCTATGCAGAGAGCATGATAAACTACATCTACTTCACATCAGGAAATAAATAAATTCAAAATCCATTTGCATAGTCAAGAATATTCACGGTTAGACTTGTGTATTTCAACAAGATGAATTTCATGAAAGCAGTATCCCAGAGAAGACTCATTCAAGTGTAGTAAAATTGTAAGTGAATTTGGATTGGATATGAGGAAAAATTTCTTCACTGAAAGGGTTGTCAAGCACTGGGAGTGGTGGAGTCACTGTCCTTAGCGGTGTTTAAAAGACGTGTGGACATGTTTTATTGGCCCTGGGTTAGGGGTGCACTTGGCAGCAGGAGGTGAATGGTTGGACTCCATCATAAAGGTCTGTTCCAACCTAAACAATTCTATGAATCATAAGTGGCTGTTTTACGCATAATATTTTTTGGGCTAGGAAATCAAAGTCTGGGCAGGTAGAAGTGTGAATCGGAGGCTGAATGGCAACGTTTTAGTAAAATCAAATGAGAAAATATAATTCTCTAACACATAATGCAAACGTGTGCACACGTGCTGTCCTAATTTCACTTTCCATACTCACAAAACCAAACAAACCATAAACAAACTGAGCATCAGAATTCACTGTTGACATACAGTGAAGAAATAGGCACAATACACAATTTCTATGCCTTTCTAAAAGAAAAAGAAAAAAATAGAGAAGCCTATAGGCTTCAAGCCACAAAAGTTAAAAACTCACTTTTAATCCTCACAAACCCAAAATGTAAGGAATCAAAAGGTACTGCCAATGAAACAAAGGAAACAACCAAATGTTCTCCTACACCTCATAGTTCATAGCCCAACTCAAGTGAGAAAAGAGTCTGAAGGGTTTTGTACCCACTCAGCCTCACCCAGGCACTGACAAGTCACATCAGAGACCTTACCCACACATGTTCTTGGAGTTTGTAGTTACCTTCAAAACACAAAGGATCTGCATCAAATTACACTCCCAAACAAAACATATGGCTCACATCAACTGCTTGCATATTCATGAGATCTGTACTAATGATAAAACTATTCAGACAGCCTAAAATACTGATTTGAAAAGGGCTTAGGTTAATACTGCAGAGGCTACATAAATAAGGCCAAACTGATAGGAAAGACATTTTCAGATAACCTAAAGGGTTGCCTGCAGTTCACAGTTTATCTCCAGACTACACAGGCACCCCCAGACAGTTATTAAACCAGACCCTGGAAAACAACTCTCAAAGGAACTTTTGCATTTACTCTCAAGGATCTTGGTGACAGAACCAGGGCAATTAGGAACATGATTTCATCACCTCTCACATACTCTTAAGTAAGGCAACTATGCTGGAACTACGTGTAGAAGAGACCAAGTAAAACAAATAAGCAAATTGACAAGTACCAGTGTGTTCTGTCTTCCCACAACTCCAGAGCATTTGCATTATCAGCAGCACAGTGCAAATGCACATGTCAAAGGCAACTTTTTTAGAACCAAAAAAGCTTCACTGGTTGCATAGCACGTTCCTAATCAAAAAAAAAAAAAAAAGCTGACAAATAAATACAAAAACAGTGGGCAGGACCTCTCTATACTAGAAATAAACAACAACAATTTTAAACACTTTTGCATCACCTCACTGAATAGCATGACAGTAGTTCAGTGCTTAGAAATTATGGTCTAATGCCTAGAAAAAAAGAATATTTGTTACTAGACATCATTGCCATTACCATTTCAGAACTACATTTGCAGGAATGAAAGCTTCAGAAGGATTTGGGGTCATCTGTGCCTGAGTAACAGCAAACGAGGAAGCAAAGTTATAGAAGTTATCCAGCATCTTCTGAGTGAACTGAAAAAAAAGAAGAGACATTTTAAGGAAGTTCTTTCTTCAGTTTGAATTTTTGTCAAAAGTTTACCAGATACACAGCTCCTACATGAAGTAATTTTAGCATTGTCATCTAAAACACAGTGGGAAAGTGGATATAGTAGGTCTAGAGACATCTGTTTTAAATTGATCAAAACATCCTAAGTTTAACTCTTGCCCTCAGATCCATCCAGCATCCAGAAATCATTTTAAGAATCTTCACTTGCCCTCTCCCTGCTCAATTTCATCCAACTGGGCAAACAGGTTTGGGAAGAACATTTTCTGTTTGTGACAAAGTGACAAGAGCTGTCCCTCTCCTCAAAATTAAATCATCAGATGCATTCCAGACTGGGCCAAAGCTGCCATTCCAGCTTCCAGAAAAACACTTACTGTTAAAGCATTGGAAAAGTCTGCAATCTGTCTAGTTACACCTCATCAGACTCCAGTGACAGGGCAATTTCCTTCAGCATTCCCCACACAAAGGCTGCTGTCCTGGCATCTTTTATTACAAGATCTTGTGGGGAAAACACCTAAAGGATGCACAGGGCACTCCTGAACTGTAGGACTAGGAAAGCAAAAGAGCGAAAGGCCAAAAAATAGCAAGCCCTATTTGCAGAGGATGAGGTTGTAGGATATTCCCAACCAGTCCACAAATACACAAGTCTATGGGTACCTCCTTATTTCCCCTATTCTTTTTTTTAAAAAAAGTTATGCCTTGTTTTGATGGGAGAACAAGCAATTTTCATATAGAAAATTTAATAGACAGTGAAATGATGCAGGAAAACAGAGCCTGAGTTAATATATGCACAGTCTTGTGCTCTCCTCTGACAAAAGGAGCAGAAGAAATGATATCCCAGAACCCTACCCTCAATCTCACCCCACTCACATGCAGAACTCTACAGTTTTATCCTGGTTTTTTTCATCTATAACTTTATATACATATAAAAAGACATATTAAATCATAAATCTTCATAAAAATTACTAAAAATGTAATAGGAGAGCAACTCCTTAACTTAGGGTAGCAACAGATGATTTTGCCATTAAAAAAATACTTTTATTCCTATAATGTAGCAGTTCCAAAGAGCTGATGTCAAATATTAAATGAAAGCCATTAGTTATTCACAAATACACTCCCAGTCATATATGCCCTTCCTCTGCAAACCCTCCAAGGTTTCCATCAACTTTGACCTCACACATTTTCTCTGTAGGAGTAAGTACTACTTCAGCCTTTGGGTCAACTGCATTCCTTGAAGGCAATTACAATTTCAGTTAAGTTAGATGCTCAGAGTTAGATGCTGCTCTTTTTTAATAGAAAAGAATCACTTAACTGAAAATAACATTTGTAAAAATGTTATGCAATCATGAGGTGTTTTTTTTATTATTCTTTAAATACTACTGCCAGAAAAATCCATGAGCCACCTTGCAAATAACCTGACGTGGCACGTTATTCCTCATAACTTAACTACTGCTGTAGTAAAAATTGGTGGAATCAGAAATATTATTTAGGCGTCCTTTGCCCCTAACAACTCCAGAAAAATGTCAATGAACTGCACTATACAAAAACAGCTGTTGGTCAACTCCTAGTCATGCTAGTCATGGTAACTTTCTCCAAGAGACATTACCTATTTGGAGCTACAATGTGTATAAACTGCCAAAGAACATCAGCTACAGTATCAGGATTACTATACAATTACCAGTCTCCCTCAGCAAGCACCTGGAAGGAAAGTGAGAACGTAAAAAAGGCCTGAAGAAAAGCCTCACCAGCTGCTGAAATGTTTAAAGAAAATGCCAGAGCGATCAGCGTTAGGGAAATCATGACCTACCATGCAGGTCTAGCTTGCCTTGGACTGCTGTGAGACTGCCAACTAACTGCCAGAGCTGGCTGAGAACTTCCAGAGGTTCAAACTTATGGACAGGCTGGGTTAAAAAATGCCACATATTGTAGCCCAAGGCCTGATCCACAGCGAAGGCACTGGGGGGAAAAAAAATCTTTCTGTGGAAAAGTGCCTAATTCTAGTTCTGCAGAGCTACATCAGAAGGATTTCTATAGGGAAAGTGGTACAGCTGAATATCTATCTGCATCCATGCCCACATTTGCCTTAACTTGTAATTTTTGACCATCCCTGCAAGTCTACGTACTGAAGTTTCAGCACCTACAAATCACCAAAGATCCACTCTCTCTTACATGTGTTTAGTCATAGCTGCTCCTATAAGGAAGTATCATAAATAATTTTGCAGTAAAGTGATACTGACACAAGTGAATTTCTTGGCCTCATGCCACTGAGCATGCAAATTCCAGTCTTTTACAGGAGACAGTTTTTCAGTGTAAGAAAAAGCAATTTCACAGTATCAAAGCATCCAACCAAATTATTTGACAATTATTAGGTTGGTTACAATCCGACTGCCACCCACAGCAGCTTCCCCTACCCACTCCCCAATTAGTCCTTCAGAGGCTCAGTTCTTGAGACTTTTCATAGTACAGAGAATTTCTGAAAATGGAATGTCCAGGCTACCTCTGTGAATGAATCTACTGATGACACAGCAGCACTTGCAACAGGAGTCTGCTGGGCCAGGTTCTCCAGCAGTTCCACCGAGATTCCAATCTGAGCCACTGATGGCGTCTGTGGGAGGTTCATGGCACCAAAGGGATGTTGACTTCCCTTCCCTGAAAGCACCACGAACAGCACACGTTAGGTTTGGCACATATGTAAAGGCTGTGTAACTTAAACCACCATGTTTCTCCTGCAGAAGGTATTCCCCAGCTCCCACCAGAGGGGTCTCCCTATCTCAGAAATACAGAAAAACAGGCACAAGGACACACAAGCACAACAGATGGAACAGGATGATTGGTACATTTAAAAAGCACAACAGATCTCAAGGAAGTTTCTAAAAAATGGAAAAACATGACTTTAAAGCTCCCTATGAAGTAAATGGATTCAAGAGGAAATATGACCAGTGAGTGAAAGACACCAGAACCTTTCTCTGCAGGAACCAAGCTTTTAATTCACATTTTGGCAATTGCAAATAAACTGGAAACATGCAGCACTGCTGAAGTTGTTTGATTCACTCATTACAACCAGGTTCTAGTGAAGCTGTTTGTGCTCTGAAAAAGTAGAGTACACTAGTTTAAGATCCCTCTGACTCAGGGAGGGCTGGGCAGCCCCAGATCTTATCTGAACTGCTAAAACCCACTAAAAGCAGCAAAGGTCAAAGAAATAGTCATGGAACAGAAAGGCCTTTGACTTTGCAAGTGCCACAGAGAAAACAAGGAACCATCCCAAAATTGCATGCCACTCACACAGGCATCATCCCAGCCCTCTGCTCTCACTTCTGACCTTTCTCAACCCATACTTTCAGTCCCAGCTTCAGCTAAGGTCTCTGCGAACAAGGACAGACATTCAGAATCACTTCAATAGTGTACTCTTCTGTCAGCACCTCTAAAGGAAAATGCAAGAAAAGGTCTGTGGGACCACCATGCTATCAGTAAACAAACACTAATGCTGCACCTGTGTTTGTGGGAACACAATAATCAAGTACCCTCTTAACACAGAGGCAATGTTTCAGCAGCACTCTCTGACCTCTTACTAGCAGGAGAAAGCAAAGCTAATCAAGAGCTGTCCTACAGACCAGTCAGCACTATCTTGAGCTGCAAGAAAAGCTAATGGAGATCAAAAGCACCATCTGACTTAGTTCCGCTAAGATCTAAAGCACCATCTGACTTAGTCAAAAACTCAGCCAGCAAAAACAGTTTGACAAGTTGAACCAAGATCGAGACTGAAGACCTCAGGGACTTGACCATTGCTCTGCAGTGATACAAGGCACAAAGAAGCAAACAGCCAACCGTTATGGAAAGGACATTCAAAAACTCAGCACCCTTTTCAATTGAAGTGCACTGCTTACTCCTCACTCCAGATCCTACAACTGCAATATAGTGCCACCTTACGAGTCAAGTACTCCTATTAAAATGTTACTTTAATACAAGGTGAGTAAGAAGAGAGTTCATCTCCTGAAATGCTATTTAGAACCTCTTCTGAGAAATATCATTGCTGTTTGATCTCAACATTTGCTGTTGATAGATGCTTGCTTGATACAAGCTATCAGAAACCAAATCCCAATAGCAACAGAGCTGGTACAAGTTTTGCATCTTTCAACACCTTCACCTGAGAAGCAGACATTACAATAAAAGTGTAACATCCTCAAGCAACAGTAAGTTGCACCTGTTACAGTGTATGATTACTTTAGACAGTCATGATCCAAACAGTAAAGCACATTCATTCCAATCACTTTGCATGAACTCCCACGGAACCATGGGCCTGGAAAGATGTCTGCCTAAAAGGGTGAAATAAAAACATCCATTGCCATCCTTACACCAGGAGAAATAAACTCCACGTTTTCCATGTTTGGCTCTTGCAATTAGCATTCCAAACCTTACAAATGCAGAGAATGCTAATCGGTACTGAAATACAAGCTCAGGTTTTTGCATTCAGACCCTACACTCTCCAACACATTACATCACAGCAGAGCAACTGCTATCAGGAAAGTATTTTTCCACCCATTTCTTTCCCTTCACTGAACCCTGAATTCAGTGATTAAGCCTTCATTACCTTTGAGCCCAATCACAACAAAACCCTTACCCATGTGTAGGCCTCAAATGCAGACATCATATTAGAGCATAAAAAGCATCGCAACAGGAAATTCTGTCATGGAAAAGGCTATCCTGTAACTCTTATCCCACTTGTGAACATACTTACAGTAAGGGTGCAAAATGCACTCCTTCAGGCACAACTGACCACCAAAAAACCTTACAATTCCAAGGCAGGGAGCATTTCTAAGCCCCTTCTTTATGCATAAGCAAATGAAACTCTGCTACAACCACTGCTTCCCAAGGAGCTGACAGGGACACACCTTTGGTCCTCTCAACAAGGTAATAAACCCAAAATGCAGAGTTCAAGAATCAGTAATGTCTCTCAAAGATTCCAGCTCCCTGTTACGTAGTCCTCCCCATCTCAAAATTGTTTATGACCATGGAAACTTAGATTGTCAGAGATTAGCTGCAGACAACAATGGGAACGGCACAGCTCTCTGCTGCTCAAATCAAACACAGCAGCACCTCAAGGCACTGCAAATGTGTTCAACTGCTTCCTCGAGAGCAGCCCTTACTTGGAAATTATGGCTAATCATGCAAAAAGCATCTGAAAATGCATTTTCTTCCAAAGCTGTCTCAGAGCACACATCAGCGAATCTTTCAAGCATGAGAAACGTATGCCAAAAGCACTGGTGACATGCTTTACTGTTGCACTAACCACACAGCTTTGGGATACACAAAACATCCCCCCAAACTCTCCCTGTGGTTGCTCCCTCTTCTGAAGAAAGCCCAAATTTTTGAAGAATGCGTATGATCAGAATTCATTTTGCTCTTCAGCCTGAGAGCCCTTATCTCATACCATACTGCCACATCCAGGACTGACTTGAAAGCATGTCTGCCATGTTAGGAATGAAAACATTATAGCACAGCAACCTCCAACGCTTAATTAAACAGAGATTCAAGTTAAAGATGCAGACTACACCCAAGCCTAAGGAAGATATGTACTACTTTATCACTGTAACACTTTCAGATGCTTGACTGATGTATCTGTCCCTTTCATATGACAAAGGTGTGCCATTGGAATACGTCATTTTTATAATGCACACAGCAACCCCCTCACATATTTAGGAAAACACACACACAGACACCCCCCTTACTTGATGTACCAAAATACTAAAACATTTGGAAAGCTGCTTTCCAATGAGGACATCCTCTGTTGGACAATTCTATAGAGCAACTGCCCCTGGCTGGGTAGTGCCAGCTGTCAGAAATCACTGCCAGGCTCTACTCCCTGCAAAACCTGTCTGTGCTACAAAGAACACAATTGCTTAGCAAAGGAAGCTGAAAGAAAATGCTGCTGGCATGTCTAGACAAATGCCTAAAAACATGGTAGGGAACTTACAGGATAATTTTTCCTCAGGTTCTCTATACAGAAGCACAAAAACATGTCAAGTCTGCTTAAAGGAATTTCCAGATCCAACACCACACACAAGAGAAGACGACTGAGAAATTTCACAAGGAACAGTAACACACAGACAGACTTCCATGAAGCTGACAGGCTGCTTCTAGTACATCTGCTCAGAATTATCTGAAAACACTGAGTTTTTTGTTTCTTGAGCTTCTTTGAAAAAAAGAATATCCCTTATGCATTCAGGAACACATCTGTTTCACCGATTTCTATGTTCTACCAGTCTTACCAGATTTCAGACCAGAAATTTTGAAGATGGCACTTGGCTTCTCATTAGTGACAAACCCCAGCAGCTGCCACACTGCCATCCCACTCTGGTCTGGGTAACAAAAATAGACAGATCCTCCCATTCCATCTGGAAATGGTATAGTTCCCAGCATGAAGACCACTACATGGTTGATGTTTTCATAGTCCGGTAGATCAAATACAAATTTGTCTTCAGCCACTTGTTGGGGTGCAGCTTGTACCTAAAGAGAACAAAACCTTTATTAATATTAACATGTTTTGCATCTTCATCTGTAACTGTGAATTTCCTTTCACAGAAATACACCTAAAGTGGTACATAACAAAAGGTGAGGAACGTACTAGCCTAAAGAGCAAATAGCCAGATAAAAGCCAAACACAGCAGAAGAACAACTGAAAAAAATACTACCAGAAAGACACAACAGTCTTGTTCTACCTGCACTGAACACATATCCCACCCGGGACTACAGGATCAGAATACCTTCGCTCCCCATGTGCGTAGGAGGAAAATAGGGTGCAGAAGAGGTTGCCAAGTCACTAAGAAGTGGCTGTTGACCACCTGGCTGGCACAACCCCAGGATCATGGAAACCTGTTCACATAGGAAATACAATAGACCTTGAGAAAGGCAGCAGAAGGATGGCTGAATGCCAGAGCAAAAGATACCCTCCTCTTTACCCGAGATGCCACATCCTTGCAGCCAAGGCACAATCTAAGCCTTAAAAAGCTTCTTTTAAGATCCCAGCTTGTCTCTGAGGAGACAACATTGACGGGGGATGGCAAGCGCCTCCCGGCAAGGACGCTCTACAAGGCAGCTGCCTGTGGGGATGCGGTGCAGGAGCCAGCCGAGCGCCGGGCAGGCGCGGCCCCCTGCCTGGTGCCCGGGGTGGGGGCGAAGGGCCCTGAGCCAGCTCCACCCCGGCCCCGAGCGGGTTGAGGGCCCCGCCCGGGCCCGGGCAGCGCTCACCAGCCTGCCCGCCACCAGGCAGCCGAACATGGCGGCGGCCAGCGAACCCCCTCAGACGCCTCGCTACTCCCAAGCCTCCATGAGCGCCGTCCCCGGAAAGTCAACACGCCCCCGCTCACCCCGGCGCCGCCGAGTCACTTCCGCGGCGCCGCCGGCGTGGACTGCAACTCCCGCGGTGCCACGCGCAGCCGCGCACAGGCGGTGTGGACGGGCCGGGCCGGAGCATGACGGGAGCTGTAGTTCTTTCGCATCACCTCGCTAATATGAGTGATGGAAGGGAGGAGGCGACACCTCCCGGCACAGCTCCGGGCCAGCCCCGCTGTTGCCCCAGGGGCTGTGGGCAGGAGTGTTCTCAGCGGAGGTTCCACAGAGTCTTTGCCGTTCTGTTTTAGCTAGCCTGAATTACAATAGATCCATGATAATGCCGTCTAGACATGGCGTGAAATCAAGCAGATAACACAGGAAGAAAATGAACAGGGAGATAAAGAGAAGCAGGTAATCTGGTTAATCTCCATAAATTAGGAGGAAGGTTCCCCTCCGCTCAAGACACAAAGATTGTTTTCAATCTCTGTTTACAGGGCGCTTCTCTTGCAAGTTAGTGCAATATAAACTGCACCCGTGTTCTTTTGGCTGAGGGAAGGTCTTATGCTTCATTGCTTGTGGTCTCTTGGGTGTCAGAGCACAGGCTGGCTGGGCTGGATGGATGGAATCAAATCGTTCCTCGCTTTGACTGGGAACAGTGTTCTGCACTTTCTATAGAAGCCATTCTTCTAAGTCTTGTTCTGTTGTGTCTTTTGGTGTTTACACAGGTATTTTAATTTATGCTTCAATCTTAATCATACCCATGTTAGTATTTCTGTCAGAAATCTATATGAAACCTCTTCCCTTTCACTGTGCCAGTGTGCTGCCGTGGATTCTGAAACCTGTGATGTTATAAACGAGCAAATCAATATTATGATTAACAGAATTTATTAATAATCAAAGTATAAAATTTTAAAAGAGCCACGAAGCAAAAGCAGCACCGAGCCAGGCGATCGGTGCTGGGTGAACTGAGTTCCGACCTCTATCGGTTCAAATCTCGCTTGTTCACAGCTGCGATTTCTCTGAGGTGTCTTTTTATACTTTTTTTCTTTGTTAATTTTATCTTTTCAATACAACAATATAATTTTCCTGTTTTTTCCACCACGTCTGACGACAGTTCCTGAAACCAGTAGTCGATTTTTGCTGTTGACATCAGTTTCTGGAGAGGGTACATTATTGATGCATATACATACATAAAACACACATCCTGGAACCATATTTCTGTATATACACACACACATCCTGGAGCTCTGCCAGACGAGGAAATCCCACAAAATGCTTATCTGTGGAATGCAATTGGAATGTACCTTGCCAGGCCTTATTGAAACAGAAATCCCTTGAACAGCACAATTCTGGCGGTCACTTGCTTGTGTTTTCTCAGCCTCAGCAAAATGCTGTAATCCTTAAAATTTTAGCACGAATTATTTTGTATCATATACTACATGTGATTAGACGCATCTCTGTAGGAAATGTCAGGGTCTTTTCCTGCACCCAGAATCACCTTTGGTGGACAGCTTCTCCTGTCCTCAGCTGTCCCAGGCCCTGGGCACTGCATTTATGGCATGTGTGCTCTGAGACAGCCTTGGTGTCTTATGACAGGGGTCTGTTACTGGGGAAGCTCCCAGGGTTGCTTTTGTTGCCCACTTTGTGGTAGTTAAGTTTTAGCAAAGAAAAGAAGGATCCTGCTACCTTTCCAAATGCTAAAAACTTAAACAAAATGAAGACCCCAGTGCCTGCTACCAGATGGAGTAACCACCCCATCCCTTGCAGTGGGAAGATGTGAGGGAATTACGAGAGCAAGACCTATTAAAAATCCTTATGCTAGCCCACGGTTATTTGTGCAGGCAGGATGGAATATGTATTTCTGTCTGATTCACCTCTTGGATTTTGTAAGAAGCCCAGGTGTAAGAAGTCTTGAGGCAATAGTGCAGAACTGCTGAGTCCCAGGCCTCATTTTGGATTTGAACATTTTCAAGTGAGTTCTCTGCTTGGCAGGTGCTTTTCCAGCTGGCCCTGATGAACTGGAAAGAAAGAAAGTGTTTTAAAGCTTGAGATACTGCAAATTAGTGGAGGGTGGCCAAGCTCGGCAGTGCAGCTACTGAGACACAGCAAGAAATCTGCTAATTAGGCAAGAGCTCATCTCAGATTGCCAACTTGCTGCAAACCTCTGAGATTACACCATGTCTAAAATGCTCAGGGCAACCCCATCTTGCAGGCCTGATCTTAGCAGGGCTCTCATGCACTCTTGCTTAGGCATGGCTTTTTTTTTTTTTTTTTTAAATTTAAACCTAATTATTTACTATTTATCTAAAACTTGTTGAGCTTTCTGTGCAGAGCCATTGCTGTTCCCCTTGCCAAAAGCTAATCTCAGCCTGTTTATGAAGTTGCTCTAGAACTTACTTGTGACACAGATGCCCACTCCAACCCTAGTAAGACCCATGCCTTAATGCCATTTAGGTAAAAGAAGGTCATACAGAGCAGGCATGTTCCGTGTGTGCAGTAAGGGCAAATATTTCCCATACAATAGTAACAGATAGTGGCACAACACAGAAAACAGTTACATGTAGAGAACCTCTGTGAAGAAGATTCTGTTCCTGGGTGAGGCAAAGGGAGGAGTAAGAGGAAGAAACTTCAGGCAGGCAGAGTCCAGGCTGACACAAAACTTCACCAATACAGTGGTGGGTGGTGTGCCAGAATATGTGCTGGGATCCCAGTTGAACACACAGACCAGCAGCATCTACACGTGTCTGAACATGGGTGCAGCAAGGTGGGGATGCTGGATTAGCAAGAACTGTGAAAAGTAATTTTTTGTCTGAATAAAGAATAATTTTCCCGTACTTCTTTTCACATTAGTCACAGTTGCAAAAGCAGCAATAGCTTGTAAAATATTTATGTGGTAGGGTGGGGGTTTTTTTGTAGTTCTCCTTTCCTCTTTCTCTGGACACCTTTTTCTCTTTGTCTACGAGTGTATTTTTCTGCTGTCTGTCTAGTCTCCAGGCCATTAAGGTTTTCATGAACTTATGTCATTTGCACGTTTTCCAGCCTGAGGAGTTGTAAAATATGTCATCATTTATTGTGCAGAAGCTGTTCAGTTCTAGCTGTCAGCAGTCAGGAAGGCACTGGACAGATCTGCCCACAGGTGCACGTCTCTCCCATTTTGGGAAGGTGGTAAAGCTCTCATTTATGGCCATGTGAGATCAGATGATATCAAAGAATGAACTCTTGACCTGTTCCCCTGACTTAACAAGCCTGGGATGTTTCAAGATTTGATTCTTCTGTGTACCTGAGAAATCTCAGAGCTCAGCTTCTTGAGAGCTTGGATGAAGCTGCTGTTTGGTACCAGGAATAGGGCTGTGGTCATTTGGGATAGTGGAAATGTGTGATAGGAAGGACAGGGTTACGTAATGGTGAAGAAGGAGCTGCCTCATGGGACAGAGGAGGAGCAAGGCTAAATGGAGCATGCAGGAATGTGATGTCAAGTGGTTCAGGGTCAATGACTCTAAGGTCACTTTAGAAAGAGGTTTTAGTTGACTTTGTGCTGAGCAGTGGCCTGTATTTGTTGTGTAGCTGCTTTCCTGTGCCATTGGCCC
The DNA here is from genome assembly GCA_013398055.1 of Ifrita kowaldi. Taxonomy (NCBI): domain Eukaryota; kingdom Metazoa; phylum Chordata; class Aves; order Passeriformes; family Cinclosomatidae; genus Ifrita; species Ifrita kowaldi. The sequence continues at coordinate 1,392,789 of VZRS01000211.1, forward strand.
CATAAGTGTTAATCTCCCTTTTGAAGCCACTGAGCATTTTGTTTACAGAAATAGCGATCAGGAAAAAGTTACCAGATAAATCTACAAAGGCTGAATATTTACTTGGAGACAAGAAAAACGAGCCAAAGTGCCTGACTTAACTGCAGACTAGTAATGCTCTTTTGAGTATGTTCAAATAATTGTGTAGAGCAATCAAAATCTGGAGACAGTGAACACAGGTGCTATTGGTGGCACTGTTTTATATGAAAAGATTTTAATTTGCATTATAATTTTCCATTATTATGACCTCTGCTTAGCTGCCTCTCAGCTTTTCCAAACTTTAATCATTAGGACTAAAGTTCTTTTCAGTAAGTGCTTCCATTAGTTTATATTTTTATATATGTAAAAGTTTCAGCCAGAATGTTGCTGTTGTTTCCAAGACATGGGTCAAAAAAAGCATTGTTTTGCTCATGGTAAAAAATTAAAATTTGGTTAACCTGTTCTTTCAGAAGCCCTAATTCCGTCATCTTGTGAGAGGAGAGACTTGCAATTTGCTGGCAGTTAGTCTTGAGTCAGAAAAGGTGCTGTGGAAATAAGCTCATCTGTATCTAAGTATGAAATATTTGGAGAATCCCAGTTTGTACATGCTCAGGAGAAATACATGTAGCACCACAGGTTCCATCCATGCTGAACAAGTCTCACCAGGGCTGCAGAAGTTCGTCTGTAGCTGCCTCTAGGTTGAGCACCAAGGCAAAAAGAGAGTACTGAGCCCTTCTTACCCAACTTAACCTGGGGGAAGTACTTAAATTAAAAACAGTTTTCTTCTGTTCTTTCTAGACAGTGGCTCCTCTAAGGCAGAAATTGTCCTCTGGAAGAGCATGTTTGTTGCCAGTAATTAGAGAAGACATCTTGGCAGTACAACCATTTAACTGAGGAGCCTCAGTTACACGAAATTTAAGTGGGAGGAATCCAGTCATTTCTCCAGCTCACAGTGCTGGTGTTTAGGTTTGATAGGAGGTACAAGGGAGGAAAGGAGGAGTAGTGAAGATGGGGGAAGGCATAAGGGCATTAGGTTGCAGCAGGGGACAGGAAGGAGGAAGAAAACAGTTTACTTTTTAGTAGTACTGCTTTTTTGAAATTTGGGAAATGGTTCTAAAACTCCCTTGTCAGCTGAAAGAGATGATCACTGGTTTGATCGCAAAAAAGTGCCTGGCTTATTGATCTTGCACGACCTGTTCTTTGCCAGTGGTAGAGAGGAAATTGGTGTCTGTACTGTGAATTTTATTTCACTTAACAACAACCTCGAAGTCTTTGTCAGTGTTATCGGACAGCACCTGACTATGGTTCTGTGAGAGCTTTAGCAATGAGAGGATATTTGTAGAATATAGGAGATCATATAATCTGTTCCTCAGATGACTTTTTGGGACTTGAGTTCAATGGATGTCTTTCTAGTCTTTGCTGCCTTTAAGATCTCTGAATCTTTATGGAGAGAATTATTTTGTACATGCTGAGACTGAATTTACATTTTTTAGGTGAATGACACTTTATCGCCAGCAGATGGTGATAAAATACCAGGGTTTGGCATTTTACAAACCACTGTTCATGCCAGAAGTTCAGACTGGCTCTGGTTGTATCTCTTCTGAAAAACTGCTCTGTTCAGTTTAAACCCTAATCGGGATGAAACAGTTCATAAATATATTAATGATATGTCATTAACTGGCAGGCAGTGAGCTATACTTTCAGGATCAAAACTAGTAATGGAACAGATAAACCAAATAATCCCAAGGACCATCAATCTCCCCCATGCCACACACACAGAGATACATGTCCCCACACCTCCTGCTCCAAGACTTGGGGCACAAGCAAACCAACCTTTTTCTTGTATGCTATCCCAGTGCTTATCTTCCTATCTGCATTTAGAATGTAAACTTCACAGCAAAATCATTTTTCATAGATGACTACGTAAGGATTTTTTAAAAGATTTCTATTTGGTTATGTAAAATCCTTTTAAGTTGCACAACTCTCATTAGAGACCTGCCCTGTTTGAGTGTCTCTACAAGCATGTCTTAAACACTTCAAACAGACAAGTCTGGCTTCCCTAAAGTTACCAGTTTAATTCTGTTTCATCTAAAGTTGGTCTACCTCCTTCCTGTATGCATGAATAAAAAGAAACTAGCCTACAACTACTTAAGGAAAAAGTTTCAATTGATTTATAGCATAAGCAAGACACTTATTTTGTGGAATTTATTGATGAATCTTAACAAAAGGTATTGCCCAAACGTAGCTTTCCAGGTCCAGCTGTGCTAGCTCCATAGGTTTGTGTCTTCTGCTTAACAGTGCACGTTCATCACTCCTGTTCAAGAGTTTTGCTTCTTCAGGTTGCTTGCTAAATGTTCCCCAGACTGTTTTAGGCATAATTATCTGGATTAGTTTAAACAGATTTAATATTATATCTGCTCACTGGGCATATGTGACTGAAACATGTCAGTGGGTAAAAGCAACACAGGACAATGTGACAGTCCGGCTTCAGGTGGTGGTGCCCTGTCACTTGATGATCTACTGCACATATGGAGGCTCCTCCTTAGTTCTTGCTTGCACTGTCCTGTCATCTGCAGCTCATTAACCACTGTTTCTCAGCTTTTGATGATGGCCAATCCATGATGTTCCCCTTATAAGAGTATTCACAAGAGCCAGCAGATCTTAGATGCCTGAGATCCTCTGATACATGAAAGGTGGGCAAGGCATGGCTCACTCCCCGTGAAGAAAACTGCTTCTCTAGGAGCAGGGGCTTTCTAACTCGTGTGCCATTGGTGTTGCTATTCTGTGGGCAAAATTGCCCTGTTTTTCTGAAAGAGATGAGTAGGAAATTCTACACCATGATGACTGAGTTCACTGCAGGTGTTGGGAGAAGGTGAGAGGAAAATGCAGCTGCTTGAAGGTGAGGTGTGAATTGATCTTGAGGGTTGTTCACAGGACTGCAGGTGGTTGACTTTGCCTGTCTTGGTCTGTTACAACTTGACACTGAGACATCATAGCTGACCATTTCTGAACTCATTCTGTCCCAGGCGAAAAGGTAAGCTCCTTGTGTTTCACTTTACAGCATGCAGTCAGGTAGACCATGACAGCTACATGTTTGAAGTAACACATACCAACTTGCTGGCTTGCTGTGTGTGGGATGGACTAAGCTTTGTCATTGTGCTGTTAGTAGTTAATTGCATGGGTTGTTAACTCCTGCTTTTAGAAACTGTAGTAACTCTTCATCATACCTGACTATATTTTGCTTCCCTGTTCAGAATGGAGAACCTCTCTGCATAGTCATTTGGCTGTGCATTGAGTTGTCAGCTTTGCTGACATTCCTTCCATTACTGTTTTTCGGGTCTTCACTCATGACTGCAGACAGCTGCAGTCTTGGTGGGGCTAACCTGGATGTCCAGAAGGTCCCATTACATTTCGAAACAGTCCAAGTGCTTTTTGTTCAGTTTCATCTCACTAGATACAGTAGGGGTGAGATTAGTGTCAGCTTAAGCCGAGGTGCGCTTGGATTCAGGATCTGTGCTTGCTGTTTCTGTGGGCTGGAATACTTCCATGAAGGACAGATGTAACTAAAAGCAGCACCTACTCTAATTATCATGCTAATAAATCAGCTTTATACAATACATACAATCCTATGTTTGCAAGCAGAAATGTGGCATGAGGGGTGTGTTTTATTCAACCTGAAAGAACTTTTTTTCAGAAGAGATCTTGCTTTTTGAGTTGGGTTACTTAAGATCTACCAGTGAAAATACAGAATATAACCCTGTAGCCCTTCCTTGTGAAGGCAACCTAATGAAGTTCCATCAGGGTTACAGGGTTTTCATGTTTAAAGACTTGATCCATAGCAACTAATCTCTGCCTATCTGTTAATTAAAAATATGCATTAGAAATGTTGTTCACCTTGGCTTCCAGGATTTGGAAAAACATACTGAGATACGTGATCAGTCCTGAGACACTCTGAAATTCTTCAATTCCTGGTAAGTTCAAAGGCTATTACGGTACCCAGCAATCCTTAGATGGAAGTCTGGTAAAACACCAAGGAAAAAAGAAATGATTTTTCCTTTTTGAAACCTTATCTGTATTTCATACAAGCCAGGCTGGACAGACTAATGCTTCCTGCACAGTGATGGAGAAAGGGCATAGTGCTGAAGGATGGGTAGGAAGTATTGCACATCTGTAGGCATTGACTTTAATGAAATATAGTAGTTTCCATCAGGGGAGGTTATTCTCCATGTTTTCCCGAGCTTCCTTCTGAAAACTAGTGCTTCTGCTTCTGGGGAGCTTTGTAAATTAAAAATCTGCACTATCACAGTGCTCATTACACAGTTTGGTTGGTATTTGTGTACTGGACACAGAAAGAAGCAGCCTGAGTTCAGAATTGCTTTCAGTTTTGCAGCCAAATTGTGCATCCCTCTCATGAAGACACTTTGATGACTTTCTAGTTCTTTTTTTCTTGTATGCCAGCCAATCCTGCTGAGCAGTCCCTCAGAGCTCACTATAACTTAGCTCTGTTTTAAACTGTGGGTCTGTATTTTGGGTACAACCAATGTTATTTAAGGATTTGCATGCATCAGTCCACTGGAGGAGATGGGCAGTCTCACCCAGCCAGCATTTATAAGCTCCCTTGGGAAGAAGTGATGCTTTTTCTCTCTCATCTGACAAATCCCTGTCCTGTCAAAGATGCTGTAATTGATCTTTGTCATTAAATTCAATAATGTCCAAATTTACAGATCTACCTTGTTTCAGGCTAATGCAGATAAATGAGGTTCATGGTAAAATATTGACTTTTACTTGGCACCTATGCACTTCAGCACTTTATGCGTTTGATTAACATACAAGCAAGGCTGTAAAATCAAATAAATGAATGCAAGGAGTAATGTTTTATTCTCTTTAAATGATATATGAGACGTAGCTATTTATAGCAAGGGGTTGGGAGAGAAATGTAATGCTAAGCCAATTCTAGGAATGCTGATACAGGAGATTCAGTGAAAAATTGATATTCATATGAGGAAACTTCTGTAGGGAAAGTCAGAACACCATGTAGTGGTGTAGAGCTCATTTGTTTGTGCCTTGATCATGGTCTCTACCCAGTGCAGCCAAACATTACATAAGAAGCATTTTTTAAAAATAAGGCACACGTTTTTAATGCTCAGTTACTGGAATTCCTTGCTATGGACTGCGATAGATCATATATATGGAAGCCTTTAAAGCAAGATTTTATACTTCTCCTCAGGCAATGCTGCAGCTGAGCCGTGAATGCTGGGCTTACTAAGGAAACTTCTCCAGCAGATGATCATTATGCAGGAGTCCAGACTGGACAGTCATGCTGGTCTCTGTGTGGATGTGACACACTCAAATTAGAGAAGGCTTATTATGCAAGTGCTGTGATGAGTTCAAGCTACTAAGAATCACCAGCTATTTTAAGAATTTAAGAGAGAATGTCCTCAGAGAGATGGTTCCCTTGAAAAAGTGTTTATCCACTGCAAGGGAAACTGCTAAGATCTCACTGAACCCACAGCCAGGGGAGTTTTCAAACTATCTCACTTGAGCACAGCGAAAATACTGACTCATTTCAGACTTATTCCCTCACTATGCAAAATACAAATAGGCAGATCCTTAACGGATGTAAATTGCAAAAGCTCTATCAAGGGAAAATCTTTAACAGATGAGAAGGTTGCTGCATCTCTGAGAATGCTGCACATGAACCATCTTTCTCCACAAATAATGAGGACAGTACAGAAATGTGAAAAGTGTGACCAATGTAAACACAGACCATTTGTCTGCTTTCCTTGCTGTCAGAATCACTGTGGATTTAGACAGGAACCATAGAACCTCATCCAGCTTTTGTTTGAAGAGGGAAGGGTTTTTAGCACAGATGCATTGGAAAATGGTTGAATGGGAAACACGAGCAGAGCAGTTTTCCTGCTAGTGCAACCCAGAACTAGATCATTATGGGGTACTCTGATTTCAGAGTGAAAGTTGTTTCATTGCAGATACTTAGCTTGCTCCCAGGGCAGAATCAATTTTCAGGAATAGGAACTTTTATTTCAGAATAAGGAGTCCACAAGGGAAGATTCTGCAGAATAGCAGTCATCCGCCTGTGTATTTTGGCTGGCCTGTATTTACAGAACATCAGAAAACTCTGAAACAAAATGCTGTAGTGGCACTGCTTCTTTCCACCTTTAGTTATGTGGCTGCCCTGTGCTCCAGAAAAGCTTTCCTGAAGCATTTTCTCATACTGCCAATCTCTGAAATGAGGAGTCCCTAGTTAAAATTCCTCTCAGACATCAAACTATCGGAAAAAGAGAAAAAGTATTCAGAAGGACTAGGTCTCCTCCAGAACCCATTTTTCAGATAAGTAGCTCTGTAATGTCTTACCAAAAGAGTTCCCTTTGTCATAGTTGCTTCTGGGGATTTTGCTACCTGTTGGATTTCCCAGCTGTTACAAAAGGGAGGTGACTTTGCTTCAGCAGGAAAGTTACGATATCTTGAAGTGTCACAGGAGTCAGCATCATTTTCTCTTCTGAAGTTAGGAATGAGATAGCATTACCCAAATGGATCCTGGGAGGTTTGAATAGATTGCCAGGTCTGTCAGAGACATCTGTGAATCCCAGAGCAAATGCAAGGGATCCATCCTGACTACCAAATGTAGACATCTGCTGAGTCACTGCATTCAGTACTCTGGACTGCCTTTACAGCTAATGGAAGAAAATGTGTGCTTTCATCTGAGCTATTCCAAGTATTTGCCACAGGATGCAATACCCCACAAAGATAAAGTGCCCATTTCTTTCCACCTGTTACAAAGGTAACCCAGGATGACTAGCTCAGGTATAGAGATCTAAACCATAGAGATGCACAGTTAAGTGAATTAGGCTGAAGCCCTGCTGTCTTTTAATACATTTTGTATAACAAATCTGTGTCTTCTAATTGTAATCCTCAAAGAGGGATAAAAGTGTGTGAACACTGATCATGTGCTCTCTTAAAGAAATGGGCTTCTGATCAGGACATTGGGAGGCTCTGAGAAGGATTATGTCCTCTTCTATCATGAAAAATGTTTAACAAATCCTGAGAAGGGTTGGAAATTTATCTATGGGAAAAAAAGGAAGAGAAAGTCTGACAGTCCTTCACACAGTTTCTTTGTTTCAAGGTCATCATGAATTAATTTTGGAGAACCATGGAATCAGTTGTGTATGTCCAATAAATTATGGAAGGTAATTAAGCTATTCATTTTAACTTTGGTGCTTCACTTTAGTGTCCTTGTGGATCTGTGACTTTGGGTCCTTTTTTTGCAATAAAGAACTTTGGTAGACCCTTTAGTTTGATAAAGGCATTGGTGGAATGCTGTCTTGTGATTTTCTTCTGTGAAGAGTTACTGTAATTCTGTGAAGAGATAAATCTGGGTGGTTACCTTTATTTTACAAATGGAAAAGCAAGACACTAAAGGGTTTCCGTTGGCAGTTGTGAGCTTTGTATCAGGCTGCAAATGTTCCACTCAAGATGTCACAAATTTTGTGGCACATTTGGGAAAAGAGTGCAGAAAATCTAAATCTCATTGAGTGCATACGGAGGGTAACACAGATCATGAGGGTGAATTAAGATGGCAGATTGCACTTAAGGTTGTGTAGGCCTTGCCTTCTAGTTTAGATCACCAGTGTTCACTACACAGGTGTAGTAAGGGCTAAAATTTTGAGTCATGCATTGATTTCAACTGGTGCACTTTTGCTTGTGTCCCTGGCTGTAGTAACACCTACAAACACAATTTCAGCCCAGTTTTATGGAGCATGGGGACATGAACCAGGCAGTCTTCTCACCCTCTGGGTTCCCGGTGTCTGCCTGTTGCACAGCCAGTAGTTTTCTGAATGCCTTGGGTGCCAATCCACTGCAACTGCAAAAGGATTTGTCATCTAGGGACTGTTCTGCAGGGCATTTGTAGTGTGCAAAAAAGCACATAAGGGTGGTGTAAGCAGAAGGAGACACTAGTATAGAAATGATGCTGGCAGAGGTCGTGTGGATGTTGGGATTCATGGGAGTTGCCTTCCTGGTCTGCTAGAGACAGACTGTGTCCTGAGGTCCAGTTGGCAGTGACTGCCTGGTGGTTGACAACACACAAATGCACACACAAGCACACACTCACAATGCAAGCATTCCATCTGCCTGGTAGCTGTCCCTCAGACCCTGACTTCCTCCAGTTGCTGGCATCCAGACCCAAGAGCCCCTCAGTCTTGTGGCTGGCAGACATCAGCTAGGGCCGGTAAAATTGAAGTCCACTAGAGGATCATGCACACAGAGGGAACAGGGAGCATGCTCACACAGCTTGGTGAGGAGTTTACCTGTGACATTGCCGTGGTCAAGTGTGGGGATTGGATGAAAATACTGACCAGCAGCATGCAGGTGGCCTTTTCTGTCCTCTTTTTCCTCTGTACACACTTGCTCCTCCCAGATCCAGCTTGTTCTCTCCTTTTCCCCACCTTTGATCTTTCCTCTGAACATCTCGTAGTATCTTTTGTATCTTTCCACAGTTCATTTAAAACATCCTATAACAAATTTTACACAGTCTTCAAGCATTCTCTGCTGTATCCCCATGTCTCCCATAATAAGTCTTACAAAGCTTAAGGCAACAACATCTTTCAGTTTGTTCAGTTTTCCAGGGAGAGAGTTTTCTATGGCTGACACATCTTGGAGGGTTTTACATTCAGCTACAGCCAGATTTGCCCAAATGCAGGTGTAGTCTTTCTGGAAATCTTTTTCTCCAATCCTTTCAGCTCCTTTCTGCAGTTGATGCCTGAAGCTGAGCAGGCCTAAACATTACTGTTCACCTTCTACATGTGATTTTTCATTTCATAGACCATTATTATCATGTCATTCTTTTGGATTTTTTCACAAGCGGAAGTTCTAATCTACTCAATTTCTCTGTGTACAGAAACTCTTCTACATCTTTCTCATTGTCTCTGTGCATTTCCTTATTTGTCTCTCATCTAGTTGAGACGCAATGAAGGTGCAGTCCTGGCAGTGGAATTTAGCACTGTTCAAATAAAAGAAAGCAAAAGAGCCTTACAATTCCCAGGAATGGGCATCTTCTGCCCTAGTTTGGTCTGAAAAAGTTCACTTTAAACTAAAATATAAACAAGGACAAAAGACCGAAGTGAATAACATCATCTTCATCATGACCCCATTAAGGTTAATAAAATGTTAAAATGAGGCAGTGCTCACCCGCTGCTTTATCTTTACTTCATTGCTTTTTCCTACTAGCAGTGCATCAATAACTTGCAGTATATTCTAACTGATTGAATAAAAAGTTATATTTAATTGGGAAATCAATGAGCAGGAATAGGGCACTGAGGTCATATAGATTGTATCATCCTGACCAATCTAACTCACTTGCCCTTTGAGCTGGTCTTTCATCATTATATTTCACTTGCCAATTCCTCAACAGTCTTAATTATGGGCATAGCAATTTGTCTTCAAATATCACACTACAGTGAAATCTATGCATCAATAAATACAGATCAAAAGCGGTTTTCCACACTGCTGGAGACTTAATTGCTTCTATGGTTAGAGCAAATGCTGTAATTCTTTACATTTGTAGTGCTTTACAACATCTTCAAGTGGCTGGAAGCCATTCAGGATGGCTAAGTTGAAGGAAAACATGTATTTAAATATGAAGATTGGTTCTGAGTAATTTTTGGCACTTTATCTGTACAGAACATTCTTCCCTGTGCTGCATTTGGAGCACGGCTAAGAAATAGCGGAGGACACTTCAGAAAGAATAGCTGGTGTCATTGGAAGGATCTGCTGGCTGTTCAGTTTCTGACTGCCTCTTTTAAACCCCAGCTATATGCAGGGGAAGTGGTGAATACCACATTTACAAATTTTGCCCAGTCTAGGAAAACCAGCTTTTTATTTTCAGTAGAGTGCAATTTTAGTGCTGTCCTTGTGTTTGCCCTCTGCAAAGCAGGAATGTGGGAATACCACTTGGAAAGCACAGGATGCAAGTGAGGCTTAAAAAGTCATTGTGTGAGCAAGAGAAATGGAGAAGTCCACAACTGCGGAATATATTGGCTGGGATGAGTGGCATCCTTGCAGGATTTCATTGAGTTACTGCAGCCAACCCTACAGGTGATACAAAGCATCTGTGTTTTTATTGTGCTGTTCTCTTTGCATACAATGTCTCTTGTGCTCCCTGATTCCTAAACCAACATTGATTTCTGCAGTGGTAGCTTGCCTGATTTCTGAGTGGCTGTCAATATTTTTGCCTTTGTAATAGTTCTCCTGGAAGAGATTCTGGTATCTCTTCTGCCTGATGTTACCTTACCAAGGGTGGATGGGACAGGGCCAGACCTGGGGCCACTCATACCGTGTTTCAAGTATGCTCTGGGTGCTGGCATCTCCCGAGTTCCTCTATCAGGAACACCTGCTCAATTGCTTGAGAAAAGGTATTTCATGGGAAGCAGTGTGCATGGGTGATTAATTTAACCTGGAGCCCATGAGGTGTTCCAGTCCACATTGTGGTGTGGATGCAAATAAGGAATCAGTTTTGGGGCAAAGAACTCGGCAGTGTGCTCAAGGGTGAAGAACAAAATCTGGACATTCTTGTACCTCAACTCCTTGCCTGAAGACAAAGATGGTAATGATCCTTTCTCTGATGGTTTAAGGCTGCCATTTCAGAAGCAGACAAGGAAATAGTGTCTAGAATTCTTGGTTTCTGACCTACTCAACAGTATTTTCAGCAGCAGTTTCTTAATGTTATGTGAGTAACTCAATATGCATTGGTCCCATTTTGTGCTACATTGCAGTGTCTGTGTTTGGCATTTACATGAGCCAAAGTCAAATCCTAGGTCTTGACAGAATTGAAAAAAACATTCCTTAGCAGGCAGAACATGTTGTTTTGCGTTTTCTTTCTCTAAAACTTCAGTCATGCAGCTGAGGAACCTCTCCTGACCAAAAGTTTTGTGGAAACAGGTCGGTGGTTGTGAAAAGTTTCAATTCTGATGCTTCATCTTTTTCTGCAAAACAACTCTGTTGAGGCATTTCTGACAAGCTGTAAATAGTGTCTCTGAAATATCTGGAGAAATGTGTTATCTTCTGAGGATTATTTTCTGTGCAAGATCTGAGCTGGTGCTACAAGGGCATCTGGAGTACCTGATTCTGAAAAACACATGTAGGAATAATCCTTCTTAAAAATATTTCTTCAAATAAAGATGCTATTTAATGTCCAAGATATAGTCTCTGAGCCAAGCCGAGTGGAACTATTGAATAACGGTGCCATTAGAAGTATAGATATCCAGAAGATAAGTCAATTATATCTACTTTAGACATAATGGAAATAAAGCTACTATAATTGAACATTATCATAGGTTTTGATGTTCTTGGTTTGGAGAGCAAATATCTCAGCTTCTACTTGGAAGGTTATCTTGGAAACCTATCAGCCCACACAGGGGTACTGACAAAACGTACACTTTAGGAAAAGCACAGCACGGTCTCTGTGCCTCAGAATCTATCAGTCCCCAAAGTCTGTCACAAAAATTGACAGCCTCAGGAGAGGTTTGTACTTCTGCCTTGGCTGTGTATTTCAACTTTGGAAAGCCTTTTCCTGGAGTTTTCAAACATAGAACAAATGTGTTGGACTTACCTGACTTTATGCTCATGTCTACCTCTAAAAAAAATTTAAAACTAACTTCTTGCTATAGGGGCACTAATATTGTTGAATTTCATCCCTGCTATATTCACAGTGCTTTGTCAAGATATCAAGACCAGTACCTGCACTCTCGTGGGTAGGTTTGAAAACTCTGAGGGTTAAGTGTTGCCTCTAAAAAACCTCAAAGTAACGTGAAGTCTATCTCCAAATAGACACATACTATTTAATCACCGTGCTTGCCATGGGAAGTGGTGGAGTCCACAGGAGATTAGGCAGCTGGTCAGAACATGTGGGACTAATCATAGAATCACAGAATGGTTTGGGTTGGAAGGGACCTTAAAGACCATTTAGTTCCCTCCCACCCTGCAATAGGCAAGGATGCCTTCCACTACAGCAGCTTGCTCAAAGCCACACCCAACCTGGCCTAGATGTACATAATTGTAAGTACTGACTTTTATCTAGAATTTCAGGTGCCTTCCAAAGTTGTTCTTTTTTTTTCCATTTTCTGGAATGGAATGGAATTATGCCAGTGGTTCCCAACTTCACTGTCCAAGAGGCAGCAATGCTGAGAGCAACACACTGTGTGCAGTCTCCCATTTTGAGCTCTGTATTCCTGGGGACCTCAAGAAGCAGGGGATCCCACAGCTACTGAAGGGTCTTGTGGTGAGCCTAATGTCTCCAATTCCAGGAATGGGGATTGCTTTCTACATGAGTAATGTATTTGTTTGCACCTAGCTTATGGATGGAGAGATTGGGGTTAAGTGAAAAACCTTTTGCTTCTAGACAGTGATAGTTCTAAAAAGAAAATGCAAATAATTTGTTTTGGACCTGTGTCCTCATCCCAAGTCCTCATCTCAACATCCAGAGCTCTGGCTGATATACAAAAGAAACCAGGTACTTTTTTGTCTTTAAACCCCTGTAGTTGGTCCCCCCTGCCTCTGTACCTAGAAGGTACTTACTGAAATGCTACATCAGCAGATACTTGTCTTGATCTTCTCTGGAAGAGGAAAACATGCCTACCCCATTTTTCTTCTGTGTTTGGTCACAGGATCTTGTGTTCTGTAATCTGTTTTATGAAGCTTTTCAAAGCAGTCAGGTTTGTAGGCTTTGTGCAATTGGAGGTATTATCTAGTTTGTTTTGTTTTGCTGATGGGGATTTGGCTGGATTATCTCCCCTCATCACATAAATCCTAACTGTACATTTTCTATGCATGACTGATATGGTGATATATCATCCTACAAAAGCTGGAAAAGAGTGCTTTGTGACTTTGCCCTGAGCGAACTGACCTTCCTAAAAATGAAGCTTTGCCTCTGTGAATGCTGCTTGAGTGTTTCCTTTGTAAGATAATACTCTTCAAGAGTTACAAGCTCTGTAGTTGTGTATTGCAACATTTTCCCTCTACAAAGAATATGATCTGTTTGGGGAAATAGCAATGGTTAAGTGTTCATTTCTTTTACAGAGTGTAGATCTGATTATTCTCCAGTCAATTCAGTGTTTTTATTGAGATTTTCTCTGCTAGTCACAGACAGTGAAATAGAGCAAAATTGTGAAAGATATCACTGTATACAGCTAATGGAGGAATTATTTAAGGAAGAGGTCACCTTTGTATGCAGACATTGTATCCAGATGTAGTAGGAATTATACAGATTTATATGGGCTTCTACATTTAATTGAAGACACTGCTTGTAATGGTGTACACCCATGCAAATGAAGTGAAGTCATGGGGTTTTTTTACTTTTTTCAGGGCAAAGATTAAGTAGGGCTACTGCTTCACCAGAACATTTCTTGAGACCATTATCAAGTTCTGGTGCAATTTCATTATGTCCATCTTGTCCACCAATAGTCAATGGCAGTACTCATGCAATAGCTCTACTGATGTCAGTGATGTATATATTTGGCACCAGTGTACAGTAAAGGAGAAATTAGAGTGGCAGAAAACAGCTAGAGCAGCACAGAGAGAAAGGAGTCTTTAAATATGATTAAATAGATTATGAGTTAATTCTGAGGTTCCTGAGCTGGTGCGTATACAAAGACCACTTACTTTTAGGGAAGTATGTCCTTTTCACAAAACTGAATGAAATCAGAGTGGCAGATAAAATAATTTTTCATGCTGAATCCAAGAGCCGGAAGAAACAACCTTAAGAAAATGAAATGAATGGAAAATAAAGTCCATTCACAAAATGCAAAAGAGAAGATCTTCCATATAGCAGGCTCATGCTGTGAGAATGCTTATGTTCTTCCTGGAATGGCTATGTGAAAGTAAAAAGGAGTAGCATGACTTTAAATCATCAGGAATCTTCAAAGAAAATAATCAGCTGGGAAACTGAGCAAAGAGTTGGTGGTGGAAAGTAGTAAAAATTTTTGAAGAACTCCAGTCCCTCTCCAGTTACAAAGGAAGTTGTGTAGTTTAATCATCATCAGATGTTTCCCATAAAATCCCGCTCTCAGTTATGCACTCAACCGTCTGAAACAGTGCCAGGTCTCTCATATGTCTTGATTACATGGAAATTTTCTATGATTAGCCAAATTCATGCCAACATATCCACTCTTGTGCCATTTGGAAATCTGGAACTGCAGCAATTGCTGTTAAAAAAGAGATGAATGAAGGTAAAGTTTGTGTTCAATGCCAGTTTCCTCTGAGAGGTTTTGAAAGGTATTGCTGTTGCTGAAACACTTTCACCAATGTACAGGGTTTTGCTCATTCCCTGGGTCTCGCAGTCCATATCCCTTAACTCAGGGACATCAATTGTGAAAATCTGTGGCAAAAGCAGAGAAAGAGAGCTTCCAGAGAAGGAAAGCTACTGTAGTTCTTTTAAAAGTATCAACGTTTCATCATGTATCAATGGTGGCTGAAGCTAAGGCAAGATCGAGGCTCTCTTGCCTGCTACCGATGTTCTCCCTCTGCACCAGCTTGTAAGGGTGGTACGTTTGGGTGTGATCCAGACGAGCTGGTCAAGAATTTGTATTTGTGCATGTGTGTGTAAAAGAAATAGTTGAAAGGGAGGAAAGCTCAGTCCTCACCATTTCCTTTAGTGGACAGAAAAAACAGAGCCCAAGCTAAACCTCTTTAATATTGCAGTACTGGTAGAGGAATGCTAGGAAGTGGTTCCAGTACATTGTCCCACACTGACCTTCTGGGAAAATACTGTGGGTTTTAGCAGTAGTTACTCTAAGAAAGATGTGGAAAACCTCTGTAGTTTGTCCTGATTAGACAGGAACCTGCCACCTTCAGGAGAGGCCTCAATCTAGATAGATGGTTGACTCCTTTCCAGTGCTGTGACCTCACTCCTGGTCTGTGAGCAATCCCACCTTCTGCACACGGGATTGCAGAGTGGAGAGGGGCAAGAGAGGTCTCAAGTGGCGGTCACAGTCCTGGGGGTCATGCTGGGTCCATGGCCAGAAAAAACAGTGGTAACCATGAATCACAGTCAAGCTTGACGAAGCAGTACCCAGGTTTTCCCTAAAGTGGCTAAGATGACATCCAGAAAAAGAAAAAGTACTGAAGAAAAATTAGGCTTCGGAGCTGTTTGATTTTAAGTTGCATCACAGAATAAAATTGTGTCCTAAAAGAAACTTGGATGAAGTTAGAATATATCCTGAGCTTGGAAAACAATTGGCCTAAAGGTAAGAAATTAGGAAGAAAAACATGGAATAATGTTTGAGGAAAATAAGCATCTCCTCAGTTCTATGTGAAGGCTTTATGAGGCATTGGCTTTGTGTTAAATTTATAGGCCCTTTTTCTCCTGCAAAGGTGATCTCTCCCTTGTGAAGCAATTAGCTATTAAGAATCAGTTTCATATTCATCCTCCTGATTCATGCCACACACTTGTGTTCATTGCAGAAGGCAAGTTAAGCCCCTTTTGGAGAGTGCCCTATATAATTTTATAGTCATCTGCTGAAAGAACGTAACTCAATGTAATTTGTATTGCAAAGCTCACCTAGTGTGTAGCACTGGGTATGCCTGGAAAGCTGTCTGTAGGAGCGCTGCCATGGTGGTTGTTCAGCAGTATTAGCTGAACCCCTGCTTTTGGGAGGTGGCCTGGTGAGGCTGTATTGTGTTCAGAGAGTAGGGATGCTCAAAAGATGTCTTCAGAGGCAGGCAGATCTTCACTGAGGTGTTCTTGCACCACATTTTCATGTGTCCATCCGGCTGCACTGGTCACTCTCAGAGAGGAGAGACTGAAAGAAATGCTGACTTGTATATTCCAGATGAACTGATTTCTTGAAGTTATATTTTGGTCCCAAAGACTAAACTGTCCGCTGTATTTTATATGTTTGAAGGATAGTGTGCTTTATTTTCTTTAGCAGCAAACTATTACCGCAATGTCTTCAGATCCTTTTTGACTTTCCGTGCGTGTTCTTTCTTATTTGTTCCAGTTAGCAATAAGTCTCCCAGATAAGAAACGCTGCCATTTAACTCCCAGCAGACCAGGCTTTTCTGCTCTGAAACACTGGAGCTTATTGACTTGGAAGATACATAAGCTAACATTCATTCTAGCACATCTCATATTACTTGACTGGTACTTCTTTAATAGCAAATGAACTACATATTCCATCCTCATATTTTTCTGAGCCCCAGTAAGTCCTCATTTCTTTCTGTTTATTAGTTATATTTAGCTAATTGACACTGATATTAATTGTATTGAAAAAGGAAAGTGCTTTATGCGACAACTCAGGTACACATGCACTTTTCAGATATTGCAGAGAAACAGTTCCTACAGACACAGCCTCTAATTCTGTTTTTAATTTTTAAAGAAGATCTCTTGTACAGTTCTCCCAAATAACTTGGGAGATTCATCTCTACTCAATAGATATCTACACCCAAGCTAATCACCCTGTGTTGCCCTCGTAGTTACTGAAAGGCTTGTGTAGCCCATGCGTCTCATGAACAAACATGGACTCTGCTTAGGCTGGAATGAATTTCTGTCTGATTATCAAAAGAGTCTGCAACATGCTTGCACTGTCTGTGTTTGATCAGGTAAATCTTACCTTAGTTTCTTGGTAGTTTGCTTAGTATTTCAAAATGTTGCAGAATGAATAGTGTCACTGATGGGACAGCATATTTGTACCTCTTGGATGCTGAGTCCAGAATGGGCTTAGAAATGGATGGGTTATCATCCTACTTTGTCTTCAGGCTAAATAGCCCTCAACTCTTTTTCTCTCTTCTTGAACATGGGTTCTTTTTATTTCTACTCTCTGCACTTTGTTCAAAGGTCCAATGAAGTGCAGGGTGAAAACTGGAGAGAACAGACCAGCCGAAGCTATTGCCATGGGATGTATTTTCAGGGAGCATTTTCCTGCTTGTGTCTCCTGCTATTCTTCCCCTTGCTCATGTCTGGCTTATTTTCAGACTCTGATCCACTACAATGTATAGATTGTTTGTCTAAAACCACACTGTGTGTGGTTGCTGCCCTTTGGTGTGAGTGCTGTTGATTACTCCTTCCCAAGTGCTGTGCCTCACCCTCCTGACGGCAGAATTTCCCCCCGCCTCCCCCTCCCAGCACATTTCTCTAATTTTCAAGGCAGTTTTCAATACTAATCCTGTTGTCCAGAGGACTGGCAGTTCCTTCCAGCATAGTGTCATAGTGTTATTACACTTAACCTCCCTTCATTCATGTCTTTAACAGTGGTGCGTCCTACTAGACCTAAAAAACCAACCTTTGCTGAACACCATGGAATATGTCCTACTTATTGTCCACAAGCCATTTGTTTGCTCATAGTGAGAACCTTCATTGTACAGAGGCTGAAGATCCAGATGTGATCAGAATGGCAGCTGTGGGGGCAGGGGGAGGCCAACATCCAAAATCAGTTTTATCATCCTGGGATGTAGTTGCTGCACCGGAACCAAGACTTTCCTGTACCTGTAGAGATCTGGAGACAGTCTTTCCTGTACAGCTCTGGTGCCAAGTGCAGTCAGATGTTGGTCATGGAATTTAATTTTGCACAGAGAAGTTCCTGAAACAAGATATGAAAATGAGGGTCATTAAATGTTAAAGCCCCAGCTGGTTGTTCCAGATCCGATCTTGGGTACAGGCACAATTAATCATTTTCATTTTGAATATTTCTATTCCACTGCAGTCTGGGAAAAGTCAAATTATAACATGTTTCTAAATTATCATATTTTGACTTGGATCCATCTTTTAACAGAAAATATATATTAAATAATGTCTCAAGTAGAAAATATCATATCATGCATAGGGCAAAGGGGGACTCAGAAAATGGGATTTTGAGGAACACCCTACACCCTAGCTCTGGAATATGCTAACTTGAACCAAAATGTGATTTCTTTCTACGCAGAATATTTGCTGCAAATATATTTATTTCTAAATAACTTGTGTTGTTTTGTTGTGAATTTTTGAGCAGATAGGCTTCTAATTCAATTTTCCATAAATCTTTTAGAATATTTTAATGACAAAAAATGTCCTTGCTTGACTGAATTAGTTTAATTAAAAATGGTGTAAATTGCCAATTCTAATAATAATTTAAAATCAGTAAGTGGACAGCCTTGATTTAAATAATCTATTATAACCTTGTTTTCAATCCATGATCATAATTATTTTACCGAAGATAGCTTAGTCCTTTACTGGCAAAAAAACATTAAAACTTCTAGATTTGGGAAAGAATGTGTTTGTAGAATAAATTTGGCATTTTGCTGCTAACCAAGACAACATTTGTATCAACCATGTGTGTTTGGATACAAAGACATACAGCTATACCTATAAAGATATATTTAGGGTTTGGTATGTGTCAGTAAGTAGTAACTTAGCATAACATATTCTTATTCTGATCTTTGCATCTCACATTTTCACTATGTAAGATGATGAATGATACATTTCCTTTCTACTAGATGATTAATGTTTTATCTGCAATTTGTGTCGAATTACATTTAAATGGCAATAAAATTCAATTAAATGCACAGAAACATTTTAATGATTAATTTCATACAGCTACCTTCAGTGTGATACATATATCAGAGAAAAAAGTTAATGAAAATGTTTCATATTCAGAACATTATTTAATAAACACTTGAAATATTACCATTAATTAGTTAGCAAACCTTGCTATTTCTTGTCATCATGCCCTTTAAGATTTTAAACCTACTGGATCTCACCTGCTGTGAGTGTATCATTTTCCTAAACCAGAAGAAGAGTGAGTGTGCTACTTTTTGAAAAATTATTGCACTGATGCTTGATTAAATGAAAGGTGGTGGTTTTTTGTTTGGTTTTTTACTTTGGAAAATTAATATTTGAACCTGGAAAAGAGAGTCCAAATGCCAAAAATAGTTTTATAACTTCAGAAAATTCTGGTTTCAGGTCAGAAATCAGTAACTTCAACCAATTCAGCAGTTTGCAGTTCTATAAAAATTTAAGCAGTAAAGATTTATTTCACAGTCATAGAATCAGAATAATTTTGGTTGGGAAAGACGTTTAAGATCAGTGAGTCCAGCCATTAACCTAGCACTGCCAAGCCCATCACTAAACCATGTCCCCAGGTGCCACATCTGCACATCTTTTAGATATCGCCAGGGATGGTGACTCAACCTCTTCCCTGGGCAGCCTGTTCCAGTGCTTTACAACCCTTTACATGAAAAAAAGTTTTGCTGATATTCAATATAAACGTCCCCTGGTGCAACTTGAGGCCACGCTCTCTTGTTCTGATGCTTGTTACCTGGGGGAAAAAGTCCAGCTCCTAACTGGTTGCAATCTCCTTTGAGTCAGTTGTAGTGAGTGCTGAGGTCATCCCTGAGCCTCCTTTTCTCCAGACTAAACACCCCCAGCTCCCTCAGCTGCTCCTCATCAGGCTTGTGCTCCAGACCCTTCCCCAGCTCTGCTGCCCTTCTCTGGGCACGCTCCAGCCCCTCAGTGTCTTGTAGTGGGGGGCCCAAAACTGGACACAGGATTTGAGGTCTGGCCTCGCTAGTACTTTAAATTCAATGAATATAATTATATTGGTTTAGACTTCAGTACATATAGTCGTAATTTCAAACGGCTTATTTTAAGGCAAAGCACATGTCTCTGAAGAAAATCTAATTTAAATAATAACCACATTTTATCTTCTTTATTAACACACAGCCTTAAAGCAATTGAAAACAACAATTAAAATGAAGAGCAGTCATTTAATTGAAGCAGAGCAGATTCACAGGTCATCAATTAAAAAAAAAATATGAAGAAAACAAAACCACTGCTGAGTTACACTACACATCAAATATTCTAGGTTAGACTACTTAATGCAGGACCACCTGACATTTATTTGATTCTGAAAATAACTGTGGTAGATGAGTAATTTTTCTTTAGTCTTGCTACAGCGGGTGGGAGTTTTTGGTCTGTTTTTGTTAGTGTGAGTGCAGCTTCCCTGGGGAGCTTGGGGTGATGTGGGGTGTGGGAAGGGAGCACACAGACCTGCCCCCAGCCTGCAGGTCTGGGCTCTGCCCTGCCTGTACCCATCCAACTGGAATGCCAAGCCAGGAGGGTGTGAACAAACATGGATTCATCAGCGAGGCGATTAGTTTGACGTGACAAGGACTACAATGAATGTAAGATTTTTGAATAGGAGCTGGTGTATTCAGCTTGGTTTGGAGTCCAACAGCAAGCAGAGAAATGGCTGTAAAAATCAAAGCAGGTTCACTTCTTGCTCTGACTGTTAACTCAGGTTTGGAGCTGACATGGTTGGTCCTCCTGGAGCTCTGCACTTATTTCACCTTTGCTTCAGCCACACACATCTGTCCCTTGTTTTTAGGCTCCCTGGGTTAGCCTGGAAGCAGCTTGCTTGGGTCCCACTGGGCTGGAGAGGAGGCAGTGGGTGCACGTCTGTGCAAAAGCTGCACACACAGAGAATGTCCACACTGTAAAGCGGAAATTCAGGGAAACCCAGCACTTCTCTTTACAACCTTGACTTCAGAAGTAAATTCAAGTGGGATTTTGCTTGAGGTATTTTAAAGTCCTGGTAGATGTGTGGGGCAGAGACCAGCATGGAATAGGTGTTGCCTGCTGCATAAATGTTCCTCTTATTGATGTTATTGCCATATTTTACAAAAGTGGCAGGCATTTGCAGACATTTTTAGGTCACATCTGAATTCATTCTGGTGCTGAGGTAGGGATCTTGGAGCAGATCATCAGCAAGACATTTTGCAACGTACTCAGTATAATATTGCATGTAGATAACAGCCTTTCAGCGAGCATCTTCTTTTGAGTAGGTTCTGGGGATGTTGATGTTTTCATGGGCAACCATTTAAAAAGACACTCTTTTTCTTGAAGGACTCAGGATTCCTGTTACCCAGGTACCAGAAAGAATTCTACTGCAGTAGAAGTAATTAATTTTGATTTTCTGCAGAGTCAAGAGGGTGGCATTGTGCCATTCAGATATGGAGGTTTTATTTGTTTTTAGGCAAAAGGGAAATAATGTTGAGGTTGGAGGGGGAGCTATAGAGAAAAATGTTTTTGTCTATTTTGTTTTGACAGGATGGTCTCCTTTCTCAAAACTGTTCTTCAAGCAACAGGGTGGTGGACCAGAAGTATTCCTCAGGAGTAGAAGAATTTACTGCAGGGATGTTTTTAGAAGTCAAGGTATTTTTTCTCTATGTAGGAAACGTAGGAGAATTTCCTCAAGTTATAACTTTTATTAGCACAGCTAAAGTTCTGTTTCATGATTGGAACCTTATTATGCATTTACTTTGGGGCCCAAAAAGGGTAACTTTCTGTCTGACATCAAACAGAATGATAAATATCAAGTTACCTCAGGAAAGATACAGAGAACTGATTTAATGTTGAACAGTCGAATAATTTGTTTTGTCTAATGTCACCAAAGCCAAAAAGACCCTAAGTACAAGGAAAAAGCAGTGATCTCAATTTCTAGCTGCTTACTTTGCTCTTGTTATCAGCTAGCAGGAAGAGATGCAGTCAGAGTGATACCTGTATTTAATAGTAGGTGTGAAAATGCAACCTCACATTATGCCTGCAAAAATGAAAATCTGCTTTATAGGACTTCACTGCAGCCCTAGTCATAACAGAGAGGTCCTTTGGCCTGTGGCCACTGGGGATGGCAGAGCATAGCTTGGTTGTGCCTTACAGCTGATAGAAATCTAAGGTCTGCCTGTTATTTAGTTTCTTACTTGTTATTCAAATAATATTTTTTCTCACTCAAACAAAATAATCATTAGTCCTAGATTTTGGCACAGAAATGTTTCTGGGGATTTAGGTGATGCTGATTGCCCTCTTCAGAGCTTCTGATGAATACTGCTGACTCTCCAGTCCCTCTGTTTACATTTAAAATGGTGGCAAATATAACTCCTTGCTCTAGCTCTGAACTTAGCAGTTGCAATTTTCTTTGGTTTTCGTTTCTGCACCTTATTTTCAAATCTAATGGTTGGCTGAATGACATATGGAGCCTTCCAGGTTTTCATCCTGTTTAGCAGACTGGGAAAAAGTCTATGTATTTCAGTAGTAATCTACTGGAGAAATCTATTGTAGATAAAACAATTACGTCTTCCATTTGTTCTTTTTTTTTTTCCCTTGAGCTGGCATACAGTTCTTTCCAACTCTATAAAGGTGTTTTATTGCACTTACTAAAAATGTCAAGGATACTAAACAGCAATGCATAATTTACAATAGATTTTGTAGGCAATGGAGTTCTTACAGCCACAGCTTCCTGAGAGTGTATTTATTACTATTTTACTACCTGCTGTAGTATCCAGGCTCAATTTCCAGTGTATTTGATGAAAAAAAACCCAGAAGGCAAGGAGGGATAGGGACTGCTGCTAAAAACAAGTAGGTGATTACTGGGCATTTGCCAATTTACCTAAGATAAATGGATATTATTAACGTTGTTGACCACATTGAAGTGCTTTAATTATGCAGAAATGCAGGCAGGAAAACATTAAATTAAAGAAATGTGCTTGAATTAAAGTGTTGGGGTGCTGAAAAAAAGAAGTCATCCCATTCCAGCAAGATTAAAGTGACCTTGGTTATTGGTTAAACAGCAAAATGAAAATATTTTCCTTCCTTTTTAATGTCTGAATTCTTTGCAGGAGTTGGTGCTGATTAGCAATGAAGTGCAAGTTCAGATGTATAATGATCAGGATGACATGATAATATGTTGATGTCAGCTTGACAAGAGTGATTTGCATAGGCACTAACTAATGTTTTAATGTATTAAAGCAAGAAGGTTAAGAAGTCCTTAGGAAATAAAAGCACAGCGGTGAAATAGTTTACAAGCTGTATTTAAAGGGTAAGGTTTTTGGAGCGAAGATTTTAAGTACCTATGCCACACATCCTCTGCTAGGCTTTTCTTAAAGAAAGCTGTAACTGCAATTTCAGTCAGAAATAGCATTTTCTGTCTCTGTATTGATTTCTGCTTGAGCAGCATGCAGATGTTTTGTTATCATTTTAGTGCATTTGTAAAAAAATGAAATGAGCAAAAGCAACAAGTGATAATTTGGCTTTGTTTAATTTTAGTCTACTCTGGCAGTCAATACCTCACACTCTGTGTAATAGCCCTTTATTTACCACAGGAAATGCCTTAAATGCTGAGACAGGAGTCAGCCTGAGTAGAGGAATATTGAGGCAATGTGTTCATGTTCACGGCTGCCTGGGTTTGTGATAGCCCCGAGCAAACCAGCACCCAGCTCTTTCACCGTGGCTCACAGTCCAGCTACAATCTCTTTTCTGAAACAAGGTTCCAAGATTTGTTTTGTCTTACAATCCTGTTAGGAAGTATCAGAGCAGGGAACAGCACCTGAAGTGCAGGTGGCACAGCATCCAGAGAGACGGATCATGCTCTCCACTTCGTCTTGCAATAGGATTTGAGGATCAGCCAGTCTTCAGGAATTTAGTCCCTTATTGTACCATTTCCATTAGCTTTGCTTGGAGAACTTATAAGTACATGTGGGACCACCTGAATGTATGATGCTAAGTGCTTTGGTGAGTGCAGGCATAATTGCAGACCTTGACTGGAAATGGCACAGAAAGAAAACGAGATTATATTAATATCCTGGAGTCATTAACTCTTGCACATCAGATTTCTTTCTTCCAAAACAAATCCTGCATAGCAAAAATGTGCGAGGTGATCAAGTAAGCTGAGGATTTTCTTTCCTTTTTTTGTCACACTTCATTTTATATCTCTAGCTAGATGTAGCTATCAGCAATCAAATGGGGCCTGAATCCACCAGCAGAGCAGTGGGTTTTTCTAAGTGATCCATCTAGAGAAGTGTCACCAGTGCTCTATGCTTCTGAAGAGTGTCTTAAAACTGACATGCTCAGTTTCATGTCTACTGCATTTCTACATGGGGCTCCAACAAACACTTGTCTGACTGAGAATAAAATTCCTTTGAAAACTGTTACCTGTGTAGACCTGCAAGACAGTATTGCCTTGGCTGCTAACAGGCTATAAGCTTTGTGCTGAATTTGCAAGGCTGCAGGACTGAGGTATGTCAGGTTTGCTTTGTCTGAACTCCTGGTGACCCGCCTGAGCTCTATTTTACTTGCTGTAGCTGTAACAGCAATTTTTCTAATTGACCAGGTGTCTACGACTTATTTGTTTTAGTTTTGTTTGTCTTTCTATTGTACCTACATAGTTTTATGGCTTTAGCATAATGATGTTGTATAGAGAAATAGGAGTGTCGGAGGAGAGCAGAGAAGTGGAGACACAGGACATAGAGGAGCACAGGCAGGGGATGAGAAGGGTTGGGGCACAGGCTGGCACTGCAGACCTGATGGCTATAAACAACTCACACATGGCCAGTCAAAAGAAATGCAGACCTGGAGCTGGTCAAACCTGGTTTTATGGATAGCAAAGTGGACAAAGAACAAGTGTCTGACGTATAAAAGGCTTGGTATACAGTGAATTTAGGTGTGACATGGAGCTGCAGACAGACTAAGAAAGAGTCTTAAAAGCGTGTTAATAAACATGTAAAATGAACCCCCAAATAGATCCATGAAACCCAAACGGATCCTAAAGAGAGGAAGAAGAAACCTTTGAGATCATGAAGATCATACTCCTCTAAGTTAAGAAATCTGGACTAATAGTGATAAGAGGTTTAAGATTTCAATTATATGTACAGTGAAGTCTTGGCTTTATATGCAGCAAGTGTGCTTCCTTTTTACTTATAAACAAAATCTTGAGGATGACAAAACAAAATAGGTCTTAGGACTATTAGAAGGATAAAACAGCTGCATTTATACCAAGTTTGTCTGAAACAAAAAGACACACGGTGCTTATTAAGTCAGATTGGAAAAGAAGTAGAAGAATGACATGTTTGGAAGTCCATTTCATTTATTTATTTATTTATTTATTTATTTAGTTATGTATGTAGGGTAGAGCTTCCTATGTCCGCACGCATCTCAACATGGTGATACATGATTGATATTTTGATGGTTTAATGCATAGAGTCATGGAATCATAGAGCCACAGAATGGTTTGAGTTGGATGGAGAGAGACACCTTCCACTAGACCAGTTTGCTTTGCACCCCATCCTTTGAGCACGTCCAGGGATGGAGCATCCGCAGCCTTCCCGGGTAATCTGTTTCTTGTGCCTCACCATCCTCACAGTAAAGAATTTCTTCCTAATATCTGGTTTAAATCTTTCCTCTTTGCAGTTTAAAGCCATTCCTCTGTATCCTGACACTACAACCTTTGTAAAAAGTCCCCCTCCAGCTCTCTTGTAGACCCTCTTTAGGTACTGAAAGGCATACATTATCATGGTATGTTAGCTGAGCTGGGGTCACTGTCACTTCTCTGCTTAGCGTGTGATTAATAGAAAGAAAACCAGTTTTGTAGAACTTGTTTTCACTGTGAAATGTGAAATTGCCTTGCATTTACCACAAGTTAAGGGCATGCAGGCAAACCCCAGACTCACTGGATAAGGAGCAGCTCACACACGAAATGTGGGATTTGTGTTTTCCTACCCACATTCTTGTAGACTAGTAAGCAAAAATGCCATGCAGCTGCATGAGGTATATGAATTCCTATACAAAAGGAACCAATTTGTATTCTAACCTATCTACTTACCTGGCTTGAGTCCAGATGAAAATCCAGGCAGTGCTGCAGAAACAATGACAAGTTCAGACTTTCAATTATGAAGTTAGAACAATTTATTAACAGTTCTTAGAGTTTTACGAGCTGTTTAATGTGCTTGTCTTTCCTCAAAATGCATCTTTTATTTTGCAAGGACAAGCAATGTATTTCTTTCCCTGTAACCGGCTGTAGTCTAGTGTGAAAAAGGCACCCATGTCTCCAAGGGAGAAAGAGTAGTAAAGTTGGTATTGTGGGCTCATACAATATCTTTCATTGCATTCACTTCATTTCACATATTCATCAGTTAATCAGCTAGTCTGCACAGTCACACAACCTACAGGAAGATTGTTCTTTATTCTTCAGCTTTGTGATGGCATGATAAAAGAATTCATGGCTTCCTGCCGTTGGGTTCCAAATGTGAACATGTATGTGTTAGCACTCTTGCCCCTGGAGTCTGTGGGTGTCAGTAAATTCTCAGTCTGAGCCCTCCCTGTTGAAGGATATTACTCTGGATGTCCATGATGTCCTTATATTTTATTTGACATCATTTTTCTTCCTGAAACAAATGCAGCTGCATTTCCAAAGGCTGTTAACTTTACTTGCAGTGGTTTCCGCCTCCCCCATCCCCCGAGGTATGTGCTTCCCTAGTATTAATTCTCTTCAATTAAGCTTCCTAGATCATGCTGCATTGATCAGGCAATTAATTGATTGCTGAAGGCGTGCCTGAAACAATGAGTCAGCTGTATCTGTTCCCTGAGTTACGCACCCCCTGTTTTTTCAAACTCAATACAGCTCAGAAATATGGCATTAATTTGTAATTTGGTGTAAACTGGCGCCCTTTGGTGCACGTAGCATCGTTGCTTGTCTTTGTTTCACAGCTCAAAGGAAAGTGCAGCCTTATTTCTAGCATCACTGAAAGCTGACGGATGGAGGGCAGTGAATTGCTCTGTGTTTCTGTTTTTAAATAATGCAAAAATCAAGAGGCCATTAGATGGGGTCTGGAACTGTAAGCCTAATTCAGTTGTGCTGTGTTGTGATGCTATGAATACACATGCTTCATCTTCCCTACCGTTATAGGAAAACAGCGTCTTGTTTCTCTTGATGCTGTGGGAATTTATTTCCCCTATGGAAGCTACTTGTTTGAAATGAAAACTTGGAGAGTCCTAGGATAAAAGAAACAAAATACAGAAGATGTCAGGCCACAACTAAGTACAATAATTGTGCATTCAACCTTTGTCCTGTAAGTCAGAACAAACCCCAAAGCATTCAAACGCAGGACTTGGAGAGCTTGTACCTGGGAGGTAGGACTTCTGGTGGCCAGACAGATTAGCATGTTGTGCTTTCTGTTCTCTAGAGTTTCAAAGCAAATTTAAAATAACAGGGACTAGAAAATAATATTTCAAGTAATAAAAACCTGAAGGGAATGTTGGTTAAAGAATGTAGTCCATTACATCCATAGTGTTTGAACAGTACAGCTTTCCAGAAGTCTGCTGCAGGTTGCAGTTTGTAGGAATCCTGTCATAGTCTTCTGAGGGTTTTGGTTTGGACTGCTCCTGGGTTTGAGAAAGGGTAATGGAAACAGTGATATTCAGATCCATGGTGGAGGCTGCTTAGGCACACAAAGAGAAGGAATTAATTCCACACTGAAGTCAGACCAAAATTTAATTTCTGTTTGTTCCATCATGTGAAGAAGCTGAATGCTTGATCTCAGGGAGATGTCCATGCACAGATACACCTATTCTGATACTGGCACAAGCCTTTAGCTTTTGATGAAGCCAATCCCAGGATTCATTTTTTCTTTTACAATAACTTCCAAATTGGAAATGTAAATATCAAGTGAATGCTACTTGCTCAGACAACATATTGATACAGATACATGTCTGGCTGGCTCACTACAGAGCAAACACAGCTGTGGGATGAGTTGTAGTAAAAGTGAAACAGTGGAAGGCAGCACTGTAACCATGATTATTGATTGAAAATATTCAGGCATTCATATATTTTGTTTCTGGTTGGGATCAGGATGGAAGAAAGAAGTTCTCTGACAAGTCTATGTATGAACTTTCAAAGTTTTTCTTTTCAAAGCCATCTTGATGAATTATGGCAGGTTGGTGTTTGTTTTGTTTTGCTTTCAGAAGGCATTTTTATAAGCATTCACATTTGCAAAGGCTTTTTTTAGCTGCACCCAAATTCCATATCTTTTGTGCACTATTTATATGAAATTTAGTCATAAGGGCTGCTCTCAATCTTGTCCTTCTGTTTTGCAAGAGTTAGGAAAAGTAATATGAATGAGATTTTAAAGACAAAAATCTATGATGGTGACCTGTCAGACTTCTGTGAATGTGGTTTGTATCCATTTTGATTTAAAGCAGATGATTTCTTCAAAAACCAAAGAGTGAGAGAGCTGGGTCCTGTGGGAGTAGTCATAGAACATCTCAAGTTGTAAGGGGCATCGACACCAGCTACGTTACCATCGTTTGTGTCCCTACAGTTAAGTCCTTGACTAATGACTGTTTTCCCCTACTTGTGCATGCATAACACAAGCTTCCCTTCTTTATGTCCTCCTGTTTATTCCTTGACATCCTCAGGGACTTAGTTTATGGCCATACATACATAGTGAAACATCACAAGTGACAGCAAGGTTGCTACTCTGGTTCTCCTGCAGGGAATGTATTAATATATTATTGGCATATGACAGTTTAATCAGTTCTTCCTGTCTGTCCAGCCATGCCCTTCACTTGTGACAACCTAATCTGAGAGAAACAAAAGTGGTTTAAGAAATTACCTGTGTCAAACCAACATTTCAACTTATGTTTGCTATTTTCTTCTATGACTATAGAATAGCTTATGTATTAACTTGAAAGGGCTGCTAAAATGCTTAGTGCAAGGATGGGCTCATTTGTTGAAAGACTCACTCATCTTAATCTTGAACATCCCCAAAATTGCTTTTTGGGCATCTTTTGATGCTTTCTTTAAGCTTTCAGCTCGGTGATATATGGAAATAGTTGCGTGGTGTCTGTAAGAGTATTTCTGGGCTGTCTGAATGCTGACTACACAGTACTTAGATGATGCATATGTTTGAAAGATGTGTTCCTTGTCCTAAAGAGGTGAAGCTTGGCCCAGATACTGACATCAGTGAGTTCTTGGATTGTACTAGTTATCTGCTACCCTGTGTGTTTCTCATACTTGAACTCTCCACAAGTAGTACATTCAGTGCAGCAGCCTCTGGGGCAGCTCAAATAGATCCAAATAAAGAGATAAAGGAGAATCCTGAGGTACAGATCAGCTGGTTCTTCTCATTACATCTTCATTTTCTGATTGCTTACAGATGCTTGTGAGTATCAACTGCCTCATGTGCACATGCTGAAGGCCATTTTCCTCTACAGTTTCTGTGTTCTTGCTCTGTAGTTCATGGTATGGTGGGTCTTCTGGGTGTCCTGTGATGTCCTGGTGACCCAAAAATACTTTTGTTTTCCTTTGTTTTGCATTGAAATGTCAGAAACAATATGAGAACTGTGTTATATCCAGAATTGTGTTTTCATAGGATAGCATGGTGCTACATGCCATGACAACCTGTGAAGAAGTTTGAAAGTAAGGGAGCCTGCTGAAATACTATTGGAAGACTCATGGCTGGGAAAACCAAAGCAGGTGCAATGTCACCCATACTGCCATTTAGAAGGTGTGCTTGAAGGGAAAGATTTTCCAGACAGCTCCTGGGCTTTGTCTTGGAAAGAGAGTTAATTGGGTTGCTCAAAGTAAGCAGATGGGATGCGGTATTCAAGCTTGCTCCTTGGCTGTCAGTTTCTTATTCAGCACTATCTGCCTATTAAGTTTAAATATTGGCAGAAAAAAGTCAATAAAGAATAAAGAGAGAACAAGTTAAAAAAAAAAAAAAGCTATAACCAAATAGAAATGGAAACAAAAAATG
The DNA here is from genome assembly GCA_013398055.1 of Ifrita kowaldi. NCBI lineage: Eukaryota > Metazoa > Chordata > Aves > Passeriformes > Cinclosomatidae > Ifrita > Ifrita kowaldi. The sequence continues at coordinate 1,422,369 of VZRS01000211.1, forward strand.
GCAGTGGAATCACTTTCCATGGTCCATGAGGAAGATGATGACTCAGGAGAATTTGTTCACACATGCCATGTGCAAAAGGTGCCTGAGGAGAAGGATCACGGGCTGCCAGAAAGAATGGCAGTAACTGAAATGATTCTCAGTGATATTCTAGTCCAAAAAAACATGAGGAAGAAACCCAGCCAAACTATGATGGCAGTGTTTACAGCCCACAGGAGTGCAGCTTGATCCATTTAGAGAAAACAAATTATTTTCGTCTTGTCCTAGGAAAAAGACTCAGTGGACTTGATACAACTAAAGTGGAAGCAGTGGAGCAGGAAGGAGTGCTCTTCTTGTGCAGTAGCACGGGCAATGGAATCTCCAAAGCTCTTCTCTTCATTAGGTGTGGGGAGAAGGATAGATGTGGCTGGGTAGCTTAGCTGTCACTGTCACTCTGGGGAGAAAGTGTGACATTAGGAAATTTAGGTCTCAAAAGGAACCAAGAATGAGATGAATGGACAGATGCAATAAAAGAAAGTGATTAGTCCTGAGAGACCTTTCGCTTTGCAAGTTTAAGAGGTTAGAAAAGCTGTTTAATGACCTCTTGGCATTTTGACTTCTGTGACCTCTTTACAGAAATGAGCATTTATCAACACTCCTTCAGTCTATATATAACAAAAATGCAGTCAACTTCTCCAAGGCTTTTCATACAGTTCACCACTCAATCTTCAAGGCAGCCTGAGAAGAACAGTCTTTAGTTAACTGACTTTGCTGAGGCATTTTCAAATTTAGTTTTCATGAGAAGGTAAAAACCTTGGAGGAACAGAGGAGTGCACAAAAGGTTAACTCTAGAGCTCAGAGCCACTTCAGATTTGGAAATGGCATTGTCATTCTTGCAGAAGCCCTGGAGAGACAGGGAAAGAGTAATTAGGGAGAAGTTCATAGTAGGTGAGGAATAATTAGGAGCTGCTGAGAAATAGCTGATGAGGACCTCTCAGAGATTGCCTGGGAAAAAGAGCATTGCAGCTCATATCCACATAAATGAGGTACACTTGTGATCAGAGGTTGGAGTCTAGATATAGGGTCTCTTTTTACATCCTTCAGTACTCCTCAACTATACATCCTTCCTTGCTCCTGAACCGCAGAACTCCTTGTCTGCTGAAGTATTGTTACCTTTCTCATTATAGTAGTACCTAAAACTGTTCTTCCTAGATGGGGCCCAGAGATGAAGAAGCAGCTGGACCCAGATGTCAGCAGAACATTAATGTTGTTCTGGTATAAATATTATCAAGTTTGACTGTAAATGCTGTCTGCTGTTTTGTTTGGGGGCTGGTCACTAAAAGGCATGATGCCCTTACATGTACTCTTGACCTGATATGACAGTGTAGGGAGAAGAAAGATGAAGCTCCAGCACTTTTCTCTCTAAATCTAGAGAGAAATAAAGTAGTCAAGCAGTGTGATATAAAGGCAATATGAGCACAGGCAAGGTAGTAGTTCGTTAGAATATGATCTCTGAGCAGTAGTTTTGGAGTGAAATTCTAAACTATGGAGAGTCTAGAGGTGGTAGCTTGGCATACATGAATATTTGAGGCTAGTACTTGCAGACAGAATTACTACTCCTGGCTGGGGTCCTATGGCTGTGGTAATGTCTGGAGCCATTTCTAGGTCCTTGAAGCAGAACTTGTACCATAGTGTCAGTATGATGGAACCCCGGAGATCTGAGGGTCAGTTTGTTGCAGTGATGACAGTTGGGTGAGTCCGTGGAGTGATACAGCTCAGCTGAGCACTGGGTGACTGCACTCTGGGATTTTGGACTTGATACCAGCTGTGGCCTTGTCCCAAGGGCTGAATACAGGCCAGGGGTTTGAACAAAATGGGGATGTTCCTGGAGCAACCCACTGGGTTTTACTTTCAATAAAAACTGATCCCATACATCCTCTTGAAGACACAGAAGCAAAGCATGGTTCAGTGGGGACAGGCAGGAGAGTAGCTTCAAAACCGCAATCCTGATCCCAGATAGGCACTAGAGAACATGTCACTAGAGAACATGTCTCCGTGCATCTGGTGCAGACTTTGAAATAGGGAGAGGAGGTCTTTTCTGATTTCTGGCAAATAAAATAGGAGAATGCCAGATTATTGGCATTACCAAAGGTAAGAGCTAGCGTTACGGATACTCCTAGGGTTAGGGCTCAGAAAACCACAAAGCCCAGAGCTCCAGGGACACTTCCATTGCGAAAGGCATGCCAAAGATAGCGCGACACCACCCCAGGCTTGCTCTCATCGTTCTTCTTGGCAATCGCGTCGGTGTGCACCTCATTTCCGGATCCAGCTAGGGCTAGGGTTAGGGTTCCGCCTAGGGTTAGGGTTCAGAAAACCACAAAGCCCAGAGCTCCAGGGACACTTCCATTGCGAAAGGCATGCCAAAGATAGCGCGAAACCACCCCTTGCTTTCTCTCATCTTTCTTCTTGGCTATAGCGTCCATATAAGCCGCATTTCTGGCTCCTGCTAGGGCTAGGGTTAGGGTTCCGCCTAGGGTTAGGGTTCAGAAAACCACAAAGCCCAGAGCTCCAGGAACCCTTTCGCTGCGAAAGGCATGCCAAAGATAGCGCGAAACCACCCCTTGCTTTCTCTCATCTTTCTTCTTGGCTATAGCGTCCATATAAGCCGCATTTCTGGCTCCTGCTAGGGCTAGGGTTAGGGTTCTGCCTAGGGTTAGGGTTCAGAAAACCACAAAGCCCAGAGTTCCAGGGACACTTCCATTGCGAAAGGCATGCCAAAGATAGCGCGGCACCACCCCAGGCTTGCTCATGTGTTTCTTCTTGGTAATCGTTTCGGTGTTCACCTCATTACCGGCTCCAGCTAAGGCTAGGGTTAGGGTTCCGCCTAGGGTTAGGGTTCAGAAAACGGCAAAGCCCAGAGCTCCAGGGACACTTCCATTGCGAAAGGCATGCCAAAGATAGCGCGACACCACCCCAGGCTTGCTCTCATCGTTTTTTTTGGCAATCGCGTCGGTGTACGCCTCATTGCCGGCTCCAGCTAGGGCTAGGGTTGGGGTTCCTCCTAGGGTTAGGGTTCAGAAAACGGCAAAGCCCAGAGCTCCAGGGACCCTTCCGCTGCGAAAGGCATGCCAAAGGTAGCGCGAAACCACCCCTGGCTTTCTCTCATCTTTCTTCTTGGCTATCGCGTCCATATAAGCCGCATTTCCAGCTCCTGCTAGGGCTAGGGTTAGGGTTCCGCCTAGGGTTAGGGTTCAGAAAACCACAAAGCCCAGAGCTCCAGGGAAACTTCCATTGCGAAAGGCATGCCAAAGACAGCGCAACACCACCCCAGGCTTGCTCTCATCTTTCTTCTTGGCTATCGCGTCGGTGTTCACCTCATTGCCGGCTCCAGCTAGGGCTAGGGTTAGCGTTCTGCCTAGGGTTTGTGATCAGAAAGCCACAAAGCCCAGAGCTCCAGGGACACTTCCATTGCGACAGGCATGCCAAAGATAGCGCGGCACCCCCCTAGGCTTCCTCTCATCTTTCCTTTTGGCTATCGCGTCCGTATAAGCCGTATTGCCAGCTCCAGCTAGGGCTAGGGTGAGGGTTCCGCCTAGGGTTAGGGATCAGAAAACCACAAAGCCCAGAGCTCCAGGGACGCTTCCGCTGCGCAAGGCATGCCGAAGGTAGCGCGACACCAGCCCTTGCTTTCTCTCATCTTTCTTCTTCGCTATCGCGTCCGTATAAGCCGTATTGCCAGCTCCAGCTAGGGCTAGGGTGAGGGTTCCGCCTAGGGTTAGGGATCAGAAAACCACAAAGCCCAGAGCTCCAGGGACGCTTCCATTGCGAAAGGCATGCCAAAGATAGTGCAACACCACCCCAGGCTTGCTCTCATCTTTCTTCTTGGCAATTGTGTCAGTGTTCACCTCATTTCCCACTCCAGCTTGGGCTAGGGTTAGGGTTCCGCCTAGGGTTAGGGTTCAGAAAACCTCAAAGCCCAGAGCTCCAGGAATGCTTCCGCTGCGGAAGGCATGCCGAAGGTAGCGCGAAACCAGCCCTTGCTTTCTCTCATCTTTCTTCTTCGCTATCGCGTCCGTATAAGCCGCATTTCCGGCTCCAGCTAGGGCTAGGGTTAGGGTTCCGCCTAGGGTTAGGGTTCAGAAAACCACAAAGCCCAGAGCTCCAGGGACCCTTCCATTGTGAAGGCATGCCAAAGATAGCGCGACACCACCCCAGGCTTGCTCTCATCTTTCTTCTTGGCAATCGTGTCGGTGTACAACTCATTGCCGGCTCCAGCTAGGGCTAGGGTTAGGGTTCCGCCTAGGGTTAGGGTTCAGAAAATCATAAAGCCCAGAGCTCCAGGGACACTTCCATTGCGAAAGGCATGCCTTAGATCTCGCTGCACCGTCCCTGGCTGGCTGTCACCTTTCTTCCTAGCAATCGCGTCAGTATACGCCGCATTGCCGGCTCCTTCTAGGGCTAGGGTTAGGGTTCCCTAGGATTAAGGTTCAGAAAATCACATAGTCCGGAGCTCCAGGAACACTTCCATTGCGAAAGGCATGCCAAAGATAGTGCGACAGTATCCAAACATTGAGGCCTTCTTGTCTTCACTATTCGAACTCTCCTGTGCCCGTTTCTGTGTCTTAGGCTGTGCCTTTCGTTAGGGTTTGTTTGATGTCTAGGTTTAGGTTTCGAGAAACCACAATGCACCGAGCTCCAGGGATACTGACTCTGCTAAACGCCGGCTGTGGGTAGTACGACAGTTCCCGAACTTTGTTCTTTTCTTTTTTCTTGTCTTTCACGTCAGCCAATGCTTGATTTCCGCCTCCTTCTATTGTTAGGATTAGGGTTACGCCTAGGTTTATGGTTGAGAAAACCACACAGCCCCGATCTCCAGGGACACTTGCAATGAGGGGAGAGCACAGCTCACAT
>VZRS01000212.1:0-12478 GCA_013398055.1 Ifrita kowaldi
CTTATAAAAGCTGGACCCTCTTTTGAGGTAAACTTAGAAGTCTTCCCAAGAAAGACTCTGTCCAAGTCTTCACTGTGAAACAAGATCTTCCAGCAATTGCAGATTGTGGGTGATGGTAACAGTTTTAGACCACTTTACTTTGTTTCTCGAAGTTCAATCTGTTTAATCACTGTCTTCATACGTAAGACTAGTTATTAGGTGTTTTCATCTATCCCCCTGTTCATAAGAAAGATACTGCTTTTGTGAGGAACGGAGCTTATTTGATTCAGGCAGTGGGTCAAACATGTTCTAATGTTAGAAGTGTTTTGTTTCATGATTCTTGTTTGTACATAACAAAAAAGAGAGAATTACGGGGAGAAATAAGATGGAGTTGATTTACGGGTTGTAGGATCTGCCTGCAGAGGCATGTGGCAGAACAAAGAAGCACATGGCAGCACAAAGGAGCACACGGCAGCACAGAGAGGCTTGTCTCCACCACACCCTGGAGGGAGGAGGTGTCTCACGGCAGACCCCTACAGAGAGCCGACGGATGGGTGAACAGCAATAGATCACCCCATAGAAGGACATTTGGAAAGTGTGTTGCTGATGTGGCAACACGGGATAGGTCACATAGTGAGAATGACCATACAAGGAAATACTGTGCCTTGGAAAAGTGTATAAAACCAGCTCATTTCTTTGAATAAACAATTCAGATTCCCTGCCGGTCTGGGTCCATGCCTCAATCACCGACAGGCCACAAACCCTCTGTTTCTAGAAAAAAGCATGTTAATTGATTAGCTGAATTTACATTGATTTTTTCTTTCTAAGCACGTTTGCAACTCCAGCAATCTAGATAAACACAGCAACAAACACTGGCATTAACAAACAAACGGCAAATGGTAATTATAACACAGGTATTAGAACAACCTTCCCTATAATTATGATGGCCTAGCTCAAAACAATCACCACCCTGCCCCAAAATCACAGCTTTAAAGACTACAGTAACAGTAACCAGAAGGTGAAATTCTAACTTGCATATTTTTCAGTTGTAGGATAAACTCAAAGCTAAGTAGCCTCAACTACGGTGCTAAAATGAATCACTAAATTTCAGCAGCGACACAAAAAAACCCCTTCTTTCTGTAGGTCATTCAGGAGATTTTAAACTTACTTAAGACGTTAGTAGTAATCAAGACTTCTTTATACTTCTGTTCATAGAATTGTTTATAAAAGAGTGATATGTACGAGAATGAAGTTTCACCAGCTTCTAAGAGCACATTTTTCTGTTAGAGTGTTGCAACTTATGTTGTAAACTTATGTTTACACGTATCTAGAGCAATAACCTGACATGCCTGGAGGAAGAGAGAACTGGCAGGTAATTTAGCTGTAACAACTCCACATGCAAGTCAAGAAAAATCACCTCAAAAGACAAGACAGATCAGATAAACAAGACATTTCACAGGTCGATGAGATAGCTTGCTGCTCCTGTAGAACCTGGCCACATAATGTGGCTCAAATTTTCAGAGGCGACACGTATCATATTAGATATGTAGACAAATCAGGGCAGCACATTGAATGTGCTGACTTTGGAAAAAAAAAGGCACTGTGCTGTTTCTAGGGCATAGAGCACTTCAGACTACAAAGTTAATGGGAGGGGAAAAAACCCCAAAAGCCCAATTTATCAACACTGCAAACTCAAAACACATCTAGTAGCCTTCTGGCTCTCAAGCACAGGCCAGCAAACTGCATTCTGGATGAACTGCATTCTGGATGAACTGGCAGGGAGTGGCACAGTCAGCAGCTGTTGGAGGATGCCAGTAATTAAGACGTTGAACACTGGCACCTGCTACACTGAGGAGGAGGCAAACAGGTCCTTCACCAGATCTAAANTAGTTATTAGGTGTTTTCATCTATCCCCCTGTTCATAAGAAAGATACTGCTTTTGTGAGGAACGGAGCTTATTTGATTCAGGCAGTGGGTCAAACATGGTCTAATGTTAGAAGTGTTTTGTTTCATGATTCTTGTTTGTACATAACAAAGTAAGACTAGTTATTAGGTGTTTTCATCTATCCCCCTGTTCATAAGAAAGATACTGCTTTTGTGAGGAACGGAGCTTATTTGATTCAGGCAGTGGGTCAAACATGTTCTAATGTTAGAAGTGTTTTGTTTCATGATTCTTGTTTGTACATAACAAAAAAGAGAGAATTACGGGGAGAAATAAGATGGAGTTGATTTACGGGTTGTAGGATCTGCCTGCAGAGGCATGTGGCAGAACAAAGAAGCACATGGCAGCACAAAGGAGCACACGGCAGCACAGAGAGGCTTGTCTCCACCACACCCTGGAGGGAGGAGGTGTCTCACGGCAGACCCCTACAGAGAGCCGACGGATGGGTGAACAGCAATAGATCACCCCATAGAAGGACATTTGGAAAGTGTGTTGCTGATGTGGCAACACGGGATAGGTCACATAGTGAGAATGACCATACAAGGAAATACTGTGCCTTGGAAAAGTGTATAAAACCAGCTCATTTCTTTGAATAAACAATTCAGATTCCCTGCCGGTCTGGGTCCATGCCTCAATCACCGACAGGCCACAAACCCTCTGTTTCTAGAAAAAAGCATGTTAATTGATTAGCTGAATTTACATTGATTTTTTCTTTCTAAGCACGTTTGCAACTCCAGCAATCTAGATAAACACAGCAACAAACACTGGCATTAACAAACAAACGGCAAATGGTAATTATAACACAGGTATTAGAACAACCTTCCCTATAATTATGATGGCCTAGCTCAAAACAATCACCACCCTGCCCCAAAATCACAGCTTTAAAGACTACAGTAACAGTAACCAGAAGGTGAAATTCTAACTTGCATATTTTTCAGTTGTAGGATAAACTCAAAGCTAAGTAGCCTCAACTACGGTGCTAAAATGAATCACTAAATTTCAGCAGCGACACAAAAAAACCCCTTCTTTCNTGTGTTGCTGATGTGGCAACACGGGATAGGTCACATAGTGAGAATGACCATACAAGGAAATACTGTGCCTTGGAAAAGTGTATAAAACCAGCTCATTTCTTTGAATAAACAATTCAGATTCCCTGCCGGTCTGGGTCCATGCCTCAATCACCGACAGGCCACAAACCCTCTGTTTCTAGAAAAAAGCATGTTAATTGATTAGCTGAATTTACATTGATTTTTTCTTTCTAAGCACGTTTGCAACTCCAGCAATCTAGATAAACACAGCAACAAACACTGGCATTAACAAACAAACGGCAAATGGTAATTATAACACAGGTATTAGAACAACCTTCCCTATAATTATGATGGCCTAGCTCAAAACAATCACCACCCTGCCCCAAAATCACAGCTTTAAAGACTACAGTAACAGTAACCAGAAGGTGAAATTCTAACTTGCATATTTTTCAGTTGTAGGATAAACTCAAAGCTAAGTAGCCTCAACTACGGTGCTAAAATGAATCACTAAATTTCAGCAGCGACACAAAAAAACCCCTTCTTTCTGTAGGTCATTCAGGAGATTTTAAACTTACTTAAGACGTTAGTAGTAATCAAGACTTCTTTATACTTCTGTTCATAGAATTGTTTATAAAAGAGTGATATGTACGAGAATGAAGTTTCACCAGCTTCTAAGAGCACATTTTTCTGTTAGAGTGTTGCAACTTATGTTGTAAACTTATGTTTACACGTATCTAGAGCAATAACCTGACATGCCTGGAGGAAGAGAGAACTGGCAGGTAATTTAGCTGTAACAACTCCACATGCAAGTCAAGAAAAATCACCTCAAAAGACAAGACAGATCAGATAAACAAGACATTTCACAGGTCGATGAGATAGCTTGCTGCTCCTGTAGAACCTGGCCACATAATGTGGCTCAAATTTTCAGAGGCGACACGTATCATATTAGATATGTAGACAAATCAGGGCAGCACATTGAATGTGCTGACTTTGGAAAAAAAAAGGCACTGTGCTGTTTCTAGGGCATAGAGCACTTCAGACTACAAAGTTAATGGGAGGGGAAAAAACCCCAAAAGCCCAATTTATCAACACTGCAAACTCAAAACACATCTAGTAGCCTTCTGGCTCTCAAGCACAGGCCAGCAAACTGCATTCTGGATGAACTGCATTCTGGATGAACTGGCAGGGAGTGGCACAGTCAGCAGCTGTTGGAGGATGCCAGTAATTAAGACGTTGAACACTGGCACCTGCTACACTGAGGAGGAGGCAAACAGGTCCTTCACCAGATCTAAAAAACAAGCCAACTTTGAGAACTAATATAAAGGAACAACAACTGTTGTATTATGTTGATGGCTTCAGCAACCTGAGAGAGGGCTGATGGGGAGATAGAGGCTGATGGGGTTATCCTTCAGAGGAAGAGAGGGATTGCTTGTGGAATATCAGAGGGAAAAGGGATATTGTGACATAACATAAATAAATTTTTAGTGAGCCATGACTTTCGATACATAATAGAGTTTTCAAGCTCATCTTTGAAACTCCTTTAGGGTTGGGATGCTGACAGTGATTTTAAACATGATAGCTTTTAGACTTTGTAAAATGACACCTTAACAAGCACAATATTAAAGATTAAATAGAAGATAACTACACATTTCCCCTTTCTCCCATATCTCTATTCACTGTCTGATGCAGTCGTTCTGCACCAGTTCAACACCTCACAAACTAGCAGTGACACAAGCATATCTCATTCTAGGTGAAAAATCATGCTACATAAAATACAAGAGTAAACTTACTTTCTGATTTGCAAAGCCACCTTGTCCAGAAAACAGACCAAGGAAATTCTAGAAATCATTTGAAGGCTGTGGATGCACAAGCACATCACAGAAGTGCCAGTTCAAGCTGTCTCCCCAAGCAGAATTGCTCCCATCCCTGGAAGGTGATTTCTGATCCATAGGTACACAGCGGATCAAGCCACAGAGCTTGTCCAAGGGAACAGAGAGAAGCATTTAACTGGACTGGGGCACAGCCTCAGTATGTCAGACTCACATTTGGATACAAAGTTGAGTCAAATTAGGTTATCATTGCATAAATCTTCTAATAATACCTGGAAGAGTCTTTCCAAAGTACAAAATAACAGTGTCTCCGATTTTTTGGATACCCATTCTTTAAGCAGTTTGCATGATCAGTGATCAGTGCAGATTCAAGAGACATCCTTGCTGCACTGTGGAAGCCTAAGAACACGCTTTCCTACCCATTTGACAGTGAGTCACATATTATTGTGCCAGTGGGCAGGGTCAGCACAAAAGACACAGCAATTTAAGGAATAAGTATAACTTACTATAATGCAAAACTGCGAAGAATTACAAAACCATATGCTAAGCAATGCATCTAATTATTACTACAAAAGATTGCCAATTATGATTAAGAAAGATACACCACCAGTTACCCAATACTTTACCCCTTCATCCAGATACGCACAACAACTGGGGAAGCCACTGTCACAGCGAAGGACTGCAGAACCACTCCCAGCAACCAGGAAATCCTGTAATGTGTCCACCTGCAGGCAACGAGGCTTCCGACTTCACTGTGACATGGTCCTGTTTTTCTACTGTTGAATAAACAACCATGATGAATGAAACATCTGGTTTCATTCTCCTATTGGGTTTCTCCTAAAGCCTGGCCAAGACTCAAGGCGGAACCAAGGGAGCTGGTTTTGATCCTACCCCCCCAAACAAGGCCAGATGTGGACTCGTCTGTTTTCTAAATACAGAAAGGTAAATACATGTTTCACCAATGAGTGGATATATATATTATATTGCTAGTAATACTTCATTAATGAGTGAACATATATATATTTATAACATTGGGTTGGAAGGTTCATCCAGAGGTCACTTTCACTTAGGACCTGTTGTTCAGGCCTCAGTCAGGGCCTGTTGTTCAGGCCTTAGTACTTCATATATGAAAGAATTAATTTTAATTTCTTTCCCCACATTTTGCCAGTTTCTCCTCTTCAAGCATCAGTTTTCTCCACTATCCTTTTTTAACCACTGGGGCAGTGGTTTTTATTAGAAGGAGTAGGCTGTGGTTCAGTAGATCTAATGAACCTGGCTGCCTTTCCAAGATTCAGCTCTTAGAAAGGGTGTGGCAACACCACTGCCCAACGTAAATCCCCAATGCAAAGCCTTGAGAAAAGTGTAACACCTTAAAAATTGTCACCAAAAATGTTGGGAAAACCAAAACTCTTTAACACTGTCATTACAGAATTAGAAAGCAGGCATCTGTTTCAGCACCGGGTGGGGGATCGCTCCTCGTAACATGCACACCCCAGCCATCTAACATACCAGTTTGTATCTGTGCAATTAATACAATTCATTACATTTCCCTGGAATCATACGTATTGCCAAACATTCCCATGAATTCTTCTATGTCTTTAAATCCCTTCTCAGAATTCATTTACATTAGAGTTGGAGTTTCTTGAGGGTCTCTGGTGGTCATTTGGGGAACACCCCATTCCTCACATTTATCTTTTTATGGTCACGAGCCTCCTAAAACCAGTTCCTTCTCTTTAACTGCATTCCAGCTACGTGATCTGGTGAAAATATTCCTTCTCATCAGGCACACAGTCTTTACTGTCAAGGCTAAGATATCCACTTGCACACCCAGGTGAATACAGGACTAAACACTGTCTATTAAAGGAATTCACAAGACTAAGCACTACTTGCTACAATTAAGTATTTTCCAAACACGTGCTACACAATAATACCAATTTCAAAAACATCTTTTGAACAGAGTACCACTATCTAATAATCTTAAAACTTCCAGATCAGTTAGCCATAACTATCTACGAATTCTTTGGTTTAACTTTGCCAAGATGTGCCTTTGCCCATGGAAAGCCTTGCAAATACATTCCTGCCTGTGATCTAACGCCAGCTACAACTTAGCCCCAAACAGCTGCTTGCTCAGGCAGGTGTTCGGCCATCCCCAGGTGTTGTAGATAACCCAAAATGTTATTGTATTCCATATCTATCTGTGCCGAAAATTGTTACTTTAAGGCCTGGTGCCATGGCCAGAAACAGGGCTGAGGGCTGCCCTGGCTTTTAAGTCTGAGCACTGAAGCAAAGCACACTCTGGCCTTGTGGTTTCTGGCTCGGGTAAAGAGCTCTCTCTTGCCTGGCAGCATTTGCTCCAGGTAGAGGCTCTGCTTATGAGGGGGTTGTTTCCCTTGAGTTTTTCTGGGCTTGCAACAGTAGCAACTGAGAAAAACTGCATTTAGCAATCAGAAACCATTTCGGAGTGAATTTTGCAACACCTGTCAGCCACATGAAGCCTGAGCTGATCCAGGGTCAGGCACTGCTTGTCGGTGTGAAGAGTCAGTTCTCCCTCTGCCATCAGAATAGGGACCTGAGGCAGTTAGCACCAACACTAGCGGAGTCCAGCAGGTTCAGTGAGCAGCAGCACTGATCTCACACACCCCAGCAATTCTTATCTGCCACTAGCACTGCTCTGTAAACTCTCACCTTCCCTGGAGGGCTTGCCACCATCCTTCCCCTTTGTCTCCCAGATCACACAGTCGCCTGTGAAGGCCATCTTCTTGGGGGGAGGATCAGATACCATTTTCCCTTTGCCTCCCTACACGTGGTCACCTGTGGCAGATGCCATCTTGGAAAGCGTATTTCTGCCATTTTGGGTGCCTCTTTGTTCCCCAGGAGTTGGTGAGATTTAGTAATTTTGTAGCTAGTAATTATTTACTGTTATTTTTTTGCCTGTTGCTTGTTAGTAAACTGTTGTTTTTTTCATTTACCTCTACTCATATTCATTTTCTCTTTATTGGTAGAAAGGGATTGGTTGAAACTAAGGGGAGGTAACTCATTTTGAGTGTCTACCTCTTCAAATTGTCTTGAACCAAGATACCAGGACAGCAGGGCTCCGTCCCATCTAACAGTGACTTGGAAAAACAAATGCCATCACTCTGAATGTCCACCCCTCCCTTCTTCCCCCAGCTCTGTATGCTGAGCATGACACCATACTGTCTGCGATGGCCCTGGGGTCAGCTGTCCCAGCTGTGTCCTCAACTCCTTTCGTACCCCCAGCCTCCTCACTGGGGGGTGAAAAGCAGAAAAGGCCTTGGCTCTGTGCAAATACTGCTCAGAGATAATGAAGACATCCCTGAGTCATCATCACTGTTTCCAGCAGAAATCCAAAACAGGGTCCTATACCAGCTAGTAAGAAAACTAACTATCCCAGTTAGAACCAGCACACCACCTAAGGTGAAGACCACCACAATACTGAGCTAAAAAAATCCCTGAATTTTCCTTTTAGAAGAAAAGTAAAGACCAAATGTTACAATCCACTCCTTAAGGCAGAGTAAATTAGGTTCATGTCAATAAGCCCCCTGGGGCAGATTAGAGTGAAAGAACAGTGAAAGATCAGTATTGATAGACAGATAGATAGATAGATAGATGTATATATATATACACACACATGTATGTATGTATATATATATTTAAAAGTATACATATCTATTTATGTATGTATATGGCAAGTTTATTTTATAACAATTTGGTTGCAATGGAAAACAGGTATGTAGCTGTTTCAGTTATTATGTACAGTAATATAAGAATATAGAAGTACAAAGACGTCATACAGGAACATATATAAGGAAAAGAAAGAAAGGGGAAGAAAGGATAAGAGTAGATAGTGGAGAGGATAAATATCACCACCCATGGATCCAGCAACAAGATTCGATTGTTACATTTAGGTATCTGTTGGTCAAAGTAACGGTTGCAGTCCTGATCCATCAGGGGTAGGGGAAGCCCGTGAAACAGAGTTCAATGGGTTAGTGTAAGTTCAGTTCAGGTGGGAACACCCAAATGCCTCCACTGAAGGGAGGAGATTTACAGTATCTGGTGGAACACTGCTGGTCATGCACAATCCTATTGCGGAAGGCCTCAGAAATGAGTCTGGGGACACTTTGACGGTCTTTGATGGTTCTTACCAGCCTTCTCCCCCATCTGGATTAAAATCCAGCTTGTCAGTTAAACAAAGGTCGATCTATTGTAGTCATTCTCCTGTGGTGGGTGTGCACTCCCTCTGCACCTGGGCTTTTCTTATACAGATCAGTGGTTTAATCACCACACACCCAAAAACTCTCCTTCCCTTTGGTTAGGAGGTGAAAACCTGGCCTCAGCAAAGCACCTGCTGCTTTTGCGAATTGCCAGTTGTTTGAATCTAACCTTTAAAATTCCAGTCTCTCACACTAAACCAACATGTATGTCACTCCTCATGTTTCTTGATGGCTTCTACTTTTCAGAACACAAACACTTGCAATACTTGGGACAAGAGAGAACAAAAACACAAGGCACAGTTACTTTCCATCGCTCCTGTACTCACATGAGGCAGACACGCCAACCTTGACAAACCCAGAGGTAAGAGATTACCCTCTTTAGAATTGCTTGTCTGACACACAGAAAGTAAAAGCAAAACAATACTTGAGCTTTATGAAGAAAAACTGTTATTTAAACATATAAAGAATACGTATGGAAAATTGGGGTGGGGATTGAAGGAATATGTGTTTCTTAGAGAAGAGTCTTAATAAGCAATAGTTTTTACCCTTCACCAGAGGCATGCAAGCAGGTATTCCCAAAATGATACATCTTTCCCTTTTCTGCAGCTCTCCAGAAAAGTAGCTGTGGATGACAGAGCATACACCTCTCTGCTACCCCCTCACCCAGCATTACAAACACTAAACCAAATCCTGACACATTGATGAAAAAGAAGGTAACTCCCAAGAACCCTACAATACAGCTGGATGCACAGTTTGTGTGAACTCAACTTCACAAACCACTGAAGATATATTCCCTAGGGGAAAGACGACCAGCTCCTGTTAGATCCCCATGGGTCACAATTTGGGGAGAAAAAGTTATTTCAGCAGAGTACAGAAGTACATGTTTCATGATGGTACCAAACAAGTGCTATTTCTTTAAAAAGGAGTTTATGCAGCAGTATTGGAAATTGTAGGGACCTAATCAAGAAGAGAGAAGATTTAACCTGTGAAACAGATAAACACTGACGGGAAAGCTGTGGGTGATGTTCATGTGTCAGAAAAACAAAGTTTAGGGCTTGACATGTTTCAATGCTCTCAGACCTGGTGAAGGAAGTTAAGAAAGCCTGGGAGAGAGATACACTCCTGAGAAGTGGACACCAGGAATGCAGAATTTATAGACTACAAGGATATCTTGCACAAACCAGAGAAAACAAAAAAATTAACAAAGACAATTCAGCAATTGTACTGAAACTCTCCCTATCTGGGAAAAATATAACAAAAAGAGTGAAAACATGGACTAATTAGAATGAGAAGCAAGAAATCATTAAACAATAGAAGATAGAATACTTCTTAATAAGAGAACTATGTAACTTGTAGCCAATAAACACCAATTCCTTTGTTTGCTAAAATGTATAAACAGTTTAAAGTTTTGATAATTGGGGTACATGGTCAGTGCTGAATAAAGTAATGTCGACTTTCTACCCTAACAAACTGGTTGGAGAGTTTATTTCCTGATTTTCAGTGACAATTAGAAAGAAGGAGCACAACAAAACACATAATTAATATTAAAAATAATTAATAAAAAAACAATCTAACTAAACTAGACTAATCTTGGCTGTTGCAGCTTTCACCTCTTGGCTTCTTTGACTTCTGGGCCAAGATACAATTCATCATATTTAACTCTGCCAAATACTGTCCTGACTGACAGACAACATGGAGGATAGAAACTTTCAGTTCCCCTTAAGTTGCAAAATAGAGTTTAAAGACCAGCTAGCAAAACAGATAAAAGAATGTAAAAGTAGACACACAGGATGATAAATGTAGCTGGAATCAGTGGAGAAATAGACACTGAGGAACATAGTGGTTTTTGTGGTACAGTTATGTAACAAGAAACAAGAGTATGTGTCCTAAGAGATGTTCAAGGCAAGGTCATCTGTAACATTGGGGGCACTCAGTGAGTGCAACCACCTGAGAGCCCTTTAGATGGCCCTCTAGGACCATAAAAGGATTTCCAGTAGGAGGCAGATACATGCCAATCAGTTCTAGGAAAAGTGATGTTTATGCACTAGGAAATATGCTGTAATAAATACGTACGAACATGACAGAACAAAGTCGTGAAGTTTCACAACACACATTCAATTAGAGATAAAACCCTCCGAATGTGTCCAGTGCTGTAATAAAGAATGCCTGCTTTCTGATACTTCAAATTGTGTTAGAAGTTTATTCTCTAGCCGATTTCCGTACCATACAAAGAACACAAGTTTGTTCTTTCCAGATTCTACAGATGAATACTTACAAGCTGTTAATTGCAAATGAATATTTTTAAACAGATCTTGGCTAAAAATCTGCATTACTTTTCCTGCAATTTGGTTCAGTGTTCCCGTGTTACAGAGGTAGTTCAATCTGACAGTTCTCAGATATCCTAGTACAGAAACTGTTGGGGTGCAAATCTACCACAACCAGTTTTTCTGATTTTCTGTGACACATCCACCCTAGCCACAGCACACACAGATTTAGGAGAGTCTCGTCTTCACCATTCAGCATCTGTCCATGGTTGAACTACGCAGTCCCATTAGGATGATCTACTTGCACTATTACAACATGTCACTGATCATCATTTATAATCAAAATTATAAAAATACTCTGTAAGCAACAATTTTCAGTTTCTTCCAACCACTATAATGCTCATGCATACCACACAATAAGCTTAAGGGCGCTCACGCTACCAAAAATTGTTAAAAATAAAAAACCTCCTTAACACCAATGTAGCATTAAGAAGCAGGCATTCTTTATACGGACAGATGCACGAGGGGATATTCCTCCGAAATATTGTGCATGCTTAACGACAGAAAAGTTTATACACTATATTTTACATACATATTCATTGATTTTCCCAGAATAAACATACATACGGTAATCATGTCCTCCAAATCATTAACATATTTTTCCTACCCTTTATGCATGTGGTTTTCTGTCCTGGGGGTCTCTTTGGTGGTCCCTGGTGGTTGGCAACCCCAAAGTCATACCTGACCACTCAGTGAACTGGTAAAAGTTGGCGCAACCAGGCTGGTTGTGTTCCAGTTCTTCTAACAGAATGGGCATTGTGCAGTTCCAGCACATCCAACAGCACTGATTCAGTACCGAGTTACAAGAAACCAGCAGTGTTTTGCTAGGGGAGGATGAGGAGGCAGGGGAGGGTTCATTACACAGCTGGGAGACCTCCCTAAAACCAAGGATAACTAATTCCAATTTTTTCTGGTAA
The DNA here is from genome assembly GCA_013398055.1 of Ifrita kowaldi. Taxonomy (NCBI): domain Eukaryota; kingdom Metazoa; phylum Chordata; class Aves; order Passeriformes; family Cinclosomatidae; genus Ifrita; species Ifrita kowaldi. The sequence goes on from VZRS01000212.1 coordinate 12,252, forward strand.
TTTTATGGTAGTCATCACCATGACTTTTTAGTCAGCCTGTATGACCTCTTGTTGTGGGTTGACCCTGAGTTGATGGACAGTTTTTTAAACTAATGACGCTTCTCGCAATTTACTTATTTAAACCACGTGGAAGGGGCGGGATTTTCTCTTTCGTTCCGGCCGGCCTGCGGGAAGGTCGGGGGCGAGGGGGGCTCCGGGCCCGGCTGGGCCGGAGCCCCCGGCTCTTT
>VZRS01000212.1:18567-29888 GCA_013398055.1 Ifrita kowaldi
AGGGGCACTAGCAGGGAGTGGCTGGCCTTGCCCTGCCGCGCCCTTCCTGCGGCCCGGTCGGGGAGCGAGGAGGATTTCGGGGCCTTACCATAAGTCCCTGTTCGCACGGATGGGCCACGCCGAACAGCCAGAACCGCTCTCCGGAACCAACGATGGCAGCAACAGCCTCCACCAGCAGAAAGCCTTACTTTGGCTTAATCAGGAACTTCATAGCAAAGCAGTCGTTTATTTCATTTTCAAAGACGTTAAACATAACGGACGTTATCTATGAGATCCTTTTTCTTGGCTAAAAAGAGTCAAATGTTTTGTCTGACATGACTATTCCTTTTCTTTGAATTTAGGTTCAATGTAGCAAATGTGGATGGGAAGTTTTCCATTCAAAGGAAAATGCTGCATTTCAAAATTTGATCCCAATCAAAAGTACTGCTATTAAAACCAAGAGATTTTAAATCAAACTATCATTTTCATAAATGACATTTTACTTACAGTGTGTAGACTCCTAAAACTGCTGATGTATTTTCAAAATGTTCACAGTGCAATTTAGGGTTGGTCAAGAACAGCCACCAAACAGTACATCTTCAAGTAAATCTCATTTGTAAAGGAAATGGAAGCATGCACATTTGAAAGCATTCAGCTTCCTCCTAGTCATAATAAATAGCAAGAAATCCATCTGGGGAATAAAGCTAAGAAGCTTAGAAGGGGCCCTGCAGGATATGCTTTGGCCATTCTTGTACCATCACTGGAGGCCGTGGACTTGTGCAAAACAAATACCCAGGAACAAATGATCTGAGCAATTCAAGATATCACGGCTCTTACGGTTCCTTGCCACTGTTAAGTTGGACATAACTGTCCTCATCATTTATACTGTGGGAGATAAAAGCATTCTGCAGCAGCCTAGAAAAACAAATCCCAAACCCCAGCAACCAAAACACTTCAAAACCCCCAAAAGATTTTTAATAAGCCATCCCCTACACATTGCCACCTTAACCTAAACCAGTAGATTTCACCGTGCAGTACTTGGATGGTTCCTTTTTGCAGATCCTGTGCAGGGAACGGCGTAACCACTGGTGAAGAACTTCAGCACCAAATCTTTCTAAGCAGCCACAACTATTTACTATATCCATTTGTCAGTTTCCTTTGCTGTTTAGATGGCGTTTGCAGTGGAAGGCATCCATAACTTAATGCTCCACCATATCTTCATGCTGCCATCTTCCAGCTGCAGCTTACTGCACACACAGCTGATAGTGACTGTTTCATACAGATTTAGATGTAAGTTCACCCTGCTCAAAAGTAACTCAAGCAAATCCTTCGGGAAGACAGAAGGAGTTTACCTGCCTACAAAATGGAAACTCACTGCCAGGACATCCTTCAGAGGCTGTGCCCAGACAGTTGCCCTGCAGGCATGGATTGTTCTGGGGGTGGAGAAGTCGCCTTTTGATTACACAACATCACATTATGATTGATTTTGAGAGTCATATGTGCCAGCTGCTTCCTGCTGGTAAGACCATTATTGCTATGACATGGGTCCTCAGAAGAGTGGAAATTTGGTATTTCTCCAGGTCGGGATTCTTCCCACTCATCTGTATCCCTCTGTGTGAATCAACACATACAAGTAACCAAGGGCAACCATGAAACCACAGCCGAAATGCAAAGAGTAGATTTATTTCATTACCTCGCTAATAGCACCTTGTGGAAGACACATGGGGACACAGGCTCTGTTTGGCTTAGTTCATTGTAGCAGACAGCAGGAGTGAGGGAAGGGGGGCGGGAGCTAGCTGCCTGCCTCACTAGAACAAAAGGGTTCGCATGTCTGTGACAAAGCGGAGGATGAACAACATTGAGCATAATAAATGGAGTTTTCTCACACCAACATTTCTAGCATTGCCAGCTGCAAGATCACTTTGATCAAAACTATTCTCTCCTCCTCACCAAACTTCCAGTTTTAACCCTTTCCTCCCAACACTATCATCTCCTCCAGCCATATAAGCTATGAAGCTGGATAAAGTTAACTGAAGTCATAGAGTTAAGTCACACTTTAGTGGAATATTTTTTATCCAGCATGATTACAAGATGACTAACTGAAAAATCACTTTCTTAAGACTTCTAAATCTATCAGAGATATTTGCTGTGTGCTGTAATGCAATGTTCAGACTAGAAGTAACTTACATGTTTTTAGCAGCTGGAGTAATTAACAACTGTGATATATTACCATGGACCATAACAACTTCTTCATCAGTTCAGAGCCTGAAAATTCAGGAACTTCCTTCTAGAAAAGATGTTCAGTGTAATACACAGCCTCCATGGAGTTTCACTGTCAGATTCCTGAACCAAATATTATATACATAAAACACCTGACCAATTAATCTTAGTATTCTTTCTAGATTTAAAATTCAAGAACAAGCCTTCTGGAAGAAAATATTTTGATCTAAATTCCTTGGTTTGAAGTATTTTGTATCACTTTGCTTTTCTGCTTCTACTAGTTAACCAGCTGGGCTCCAACAACAGATTGAATGAGGTTTTCACATAACTAGAAGACACGAAAAATGTTTCTTCTAAACAAGGGAACCTGACTGTAAAACCAAAAACAGAGGAATTGAATTCAGAGTTATTTTTCTCATCATTAAATAAAAGAGAAATTCCATTTCAAGTTCATAGTCATCTTGTGGAAAGAAATTGAGAGCAATACATAACATCTATTTTTTTAACTTACTCATTGGTTTGGGGAATTATTCTGTTTCATTCCAAGAAACATGCATTATTCTCTAGCACTCAGAAGAGCCAGGCTGTCTTGATCAGAAGGCACTGCTTTATTATATGGAAGAAGTTATAAATTTCACCTCAAGCTAAGTGTAGCTGAGGCTATTTCAGTCAACTTGCCCTTGAAGTTTCTATAGGTAAATATAAATATCCCTGACAGCCTTCATGTAACATCTGAGAGTCTGAAAACCTTAGCTATGCCTGTTGAAACTACTGGAGTCCTTAAAAATTTGTGAAGAGGTGAGGAAAACTAGAAACCAACCAGCCTTACACTGAGCACCATCAACCTGCATTTCTTGGCAGGAAAACATCAACACCTCTGCAAAATCTTCATCCATGGGGGATTCCAATCCAACCCCTGTTCTTCTGCCCCAGTACTACTGTATCTTTGTCCAGTACAGGACATGTGCCTCAGTTAGCCAGCTTTAACTTGGTGTTTTGTCATTTCTTTCTCTAAGTGGTCTAGTTCCAGGATACATATATATAATTTGTGAACAGAGAAGCACAGAGGGAGAGGAGGGAAGAAGCTCCAACCTCTCAGATAAATAATAACACAGAATTATATTGTCTCTTATATTTTGTACAGCAGCTAGACTGCAGAGTCTGGAAGTTACAAGCAAATCTATCAGACCTTCAGAGCACAGGGTTCATAGTTCCCTGCTGTGCACTGTTCCTTTTATATGTAGATATAATCTCTTTCTTTTGATACCAAAATCGGCTAGAAAACAAACTTTCTAACATGATTTGAATATTAGAAAGCAGGCCTTATTCTTTATTCTCAACGTGTTGAATACACCCGGAGGATATCTCCTCTAATCAGTTGTCTTGAAACTTTACAATAAAGTATTTATGATGGTCATGTTCATGCATATATATTACAATGTGCTTCCTAGATAATACATAAACATCACATTTCCTAGAACTTATTTGCATGCATCTGCCTCCTACTGGAAGTCCTTCCATGGTGCTAGAGGATTGTCTAAAGGGGTCTCTGCTGGTCATACATGCTGAGTGCCACCAATATTGTCAATAACCTTGCCTTGAACTTCTCTTAGGCCATGTGTTGTTGCTTCTTGTTTGTTGGCTTTGCCACAAAAGCTACTATATTCCTTCTTTTCTGTTTCTCCACTGTTTCCAGCTACGTTTATCATCCTGTGTCTGCTTTTACATTCTTTTTTCTATTTTGCTAGTTAGTCTTGAAGCTCTATTTTGCAACTTCAAGGGGAACTGAAAATTTCTATTCTCTGTGTTGTGTGTCACCTTCTCTGAAATTATTTTTTAATAGCAACTCCCAAGCCAGTGTAACTCCAATTCAGCCCAGGAATAGCAACATGCTCTTTGTGTCACAGCACAGCAGTGATGACAGACCAAGAAAAGAATATAGTGATCCACATTTTTTCCATTTTTTAAAAGCCATTTTCCTTTGGTCCAGTTGTCTAGATTTCTCTGCAGTGTGCCTTCACTATGTTTTTTTTCCTCTGTTAAATAGTAAATAAGGGCATTCTTTATTTTTACTTTGAACATGGTGTATGTAATAAGGCTGATGAACACAAGGGCAGTGCAAATATTTGGCTAGTAAAAACACAGGCACTGTTTTCTCCTCTTATTTGTTGCTTTGCCCTCAGTTAAGCACGTTCTGAGGAGTTCAGCAAGGAATGTTTAGTAGAATGTCTTGGTTCCCTGTCCCCTCATACTGATGATCTCAGATCAAATGATCAAGAACCTTCTATTACCATCATTTTTAATGACAGTGTAAAGTCTATAGAGCAGGCAGGAATTCTGCACTGGCTCATGTACTGTAACTCTTCTAAAAGAAGAGAGAAGCATTTAAAAATAACTTACCTTTTGTGCCAGAGATTTACAGTGACAGTAAATATGCGTTTTTCCAAAGTTCACAAATAAAACCCCTCAACTTAACGTGCTATCCAAAATTGCAGGCATTAGCAATTGGTCATGGGGACCCCTAAGCAGATCTTCTTCAAGCACAAAAGAAGTTGCCGCTTTGAAAATCTGGCAAATTTGTGTGGTGAGATGCTTCAATGAGTATACTAGTTAACATGGACATTAAAATCATTCATGGCTACTGAGTAATTATTCATGTCTCTGAACAGTTGCTGCCATTGCAGGCTTGTACAGACACTGCTGCAGCAGTTTGTGCTTCACCAATTTTCCTCCAGCTGCACCAGCCAGGAACCAAGTGTCTCTAAAATGAAAGCCGAAATGGTTGTGCACAAGTTGGCAGAGCAGGAGAGGTGCCAGCCACCACCAGGCTCAGACAGCCCTGCAGAGGGTCCTAGGCAGCAGACAGGACAACAATGTTATAAATACTCTCATAAAATAACAGATTTAATCATATAAAATAAAGTAGAAAATTGTGAAGTGTAAGGTATCTGAATGTTATAAGTGCTGTTGAAAATATGCAACCACAGAAACTTCACTAAGAAGTAACTGGAGTTCCTATGTTTTGTTCAAGAAACTATGGAGACCATCATGCACACCAGTGATGCTGCTTGGAAACTCCCTACCCTTCCCATCTAAATTTGAATATCAGGGATTCCAGTGTACAGCTCAGCAGAGATGACCAATGATTGTCGTAGCGTAGGAGTATTAATGAAGTTGTACAACTAGTGGAACCAATAATTGTAAAGGTTAAATTTAAGAGTGGGAATATTATACATAGCATGTAAAAGAACTTATGTAACAATGATTCATCAGAAAAAGTATATAAAATGGATGGGTTTTGTTACTGAACCGAACACGCTTGGAGACTTATCCCATGTTCCCAGTTCCAAAATAAAGAAGCGTCTGCTTATTCACATCATATTGGTGTTGGATAAGTTTCTTTCACCCCATTTGGTGACAGTGCCTTGGCAGCCCAGATGGGACCTCATTAAGAGGGACCAGAGGACTCAGGGACCTGGCTGGTTTTAGCCAGCACCAAGGAATACTCTGGGACACCCATTGATCTCCGATCCAAAAGGCTCATGGTGACATCCCCTGGAATTGGCAAGAAAAGACACTTCTTTTGCTATTCTGAAAAGGGTGGGGGTAGAGTCCCCCAGTCTGCCTGTCTGACATGGTGAAAGCTACGCAGGGTTGGACTAAGTAGAGTATCCAAGTGGAAAGCCTTGGTGTCATAAACAAAAGCTATTGCTGGGTTGGACAGTCGGAATTGCTAAGTCAAAAACTTATATGCCAGTGTCTGCGTATCATTTAATATCTTTGTGTATTGTTTAATATTTGTTGGTGTTTGTGTATTACTTGCTATTTTGCACATAGCATGGCTAAGAAACAGTGTGGATATTACAAGTCTGTTTAAGATCATTGGTGATTTGACTGATAATGATCAGATTCCTAAAACCTCGCCGCTGAAATGCTTATTGAAGCATTGGACAGAAGCAGCATGTGAATTACTTAAGTGGAAAATGATAGAATAGTGTACCCATTGGTGGCCGACCTATACTTAGGAGGATCAAGAAAAATGGCCGGAAAATGGCACATTAAATGATAATACCATATTGCAATTAGTGTTGTTTTGTAGAAGGGAGAATAAGTGGGATGCAGTTCCTTATGTCAACTTGTTTTTCACTCTCAGAATAATCATCCGGAATGGCAAAAGGAATGCAGTAGGACCCCCCTCACTCGGAAACAATTGAGTGAGTATTGTAATAATTGGTGGCTGAAGTATACATTGGCAATTGGCTTTGTAATAATTGGTTACACTATTGCTGGGGAATGAAAAAGTAAAATTTTAATCAGTACAGGAGCAACTTATTCAGTACTGAATACGTGCAGAGGAAAACATAGCTTGGATTCTGTAAGCATTGTGGGTGTGACAGGGAGGAAAGAGAACAGGCCTTTTTTTTAACACCCATTACTATTTAAATTAAGAAAACAGTGGGGGACACACCAATTGGGCCTGAATGCCCAATCCCTTGTTGGAAAGAGAATTATTGGGAAAATTTGATGTTCAAATAACTTTCTGGGATAGGGAAATATAAATTCATGAATCAAAAGAGTTGGAAGAAATCCCAGAGGATGTGGAGAATGCTGTAACCCTGTTGGTATAGACAACTGAGATGCCTGGACAATCAAAGGTAGCCAAACTGGTGAGGATTACTCTCAAACCTGAAGTCAAACTGGTAAAGCAAAAACAATATTCTATTCAGTGGGAGTCAAGGGAGGGGTATAGAAAATTTTTTAAAATATGGGTTATTGTAAGAGTGTGAATCAGAATGTAACACACCAATATTACTCAAATGGGGAATATAGATTGGTACAAGATTTAAGGGTCATTAATAAAAAAAGTACCTGATACTCACCTAGTAGTAGCTAATCTGTACACACTCCTGACAGCACTGAAAGGGAAATATGAATGGTTCACAGTGCTTGATCTTAAGGATGCCTTTTTCTGTAATACCTCTTGACTTATAGTTAGAAATTGTTTGCTTTTGAGTGGGGGAATCCAAACATGGGGCAAAAGGTGCAGCTAACATGGATTGAGCTACCCCAGGGTTTCAAAAGAGCCCCACTATTTTTGACAATCATTTGGGAAAAAAAATTGGAAAGCTGGAAAAAGAAAATCTGGACAAAACTCTACTGCAATGTGTAGATGATATTCTGCCAGCAACCAAGACTGAAAGTAAGTGCCTTGATGCTACTGTAAGTCTGTTAAATTTCCTGGGACAATCTTGATACAGTCTAAGAGTGTCAAAGAGAATGGCACAAATAGGCAAAGAAGCAGTAATTTATCTTAGAGATCTGTTGGGAAAAAAAGAAGCTTGGGAGGCAACTGAAAAGAAGTCGTTTGCCAGACTCCAGAGACAAGGACTACAAGGCTTCTTATGGCTTGTAGTATGGCCGGATGGTGGGTCAGTTATGATTGCCAGCTGTGGTTTACTGGCAAAACCCTTGTATGGCCCTCCACTGAAAAATACTTTTGGTATAGATTCCTTAGTGTCAGAGGGCCTTTGAAACCCCAGAAGAGCCTGAATGCCAAACCCTGCATTGGGACTCCCACACTTAAACCAAACCATCTAGTTATTTGTGCACGAATGGATGCACCTTGGCGCTAGGGGTACTGGCACGGCATTTGGGGTCATGCAAGCAGCCTGTGAGGTACTTTTCCAAACAATTGGACAATACGAGTAAGGGATGACCTGGATGCTTGAGAGCAGTGGTAGCTGCAGAGCTTTTAACCCAGGAAGCACAAAAGTTGATATTGTGATAAAAGATTATAATGTATCTACCCCATATGGTAATAGCTGGTTTGAAACAAAAAAGGAGGATATTTGATATCACCAGCAGAATGCTGAAATACCAAGTTGCCCTACTGGAGCAGAACAATGTTGAACTTAAGGTAACCACTTGGTTTAGAGACAAGTTTAGGAGAAAACCACTCTAGAATGAGTGTTTCCTTTAAAGGAAAGGATTTCAGCAATCCCCACCAATAAGAAGTTAATATTAGTGGATAAAAGTGAAAAAAAACCAACCGTTTAATGACAAACGAAGTATCCACATGGCACGGGAACAAAATTAATAAATGCTAGATATTGAATTGTCAGAACCTTACCTCCCCACACACACACCCCCCCACACTGAAACAAACAAACAAACAAACAACAAAAAAACCAAAATGCCAGGGAAAGGAAAAAAAAATGGCCGACCATGTGGCAGGGAGGAGGGGGGGCAAATGGCGATGGCTTTTGTCTCAGTGAAGAAAAAAACAAAGCAGCTTGGGAAATAAACAGATGGGAACCTGGTGAATCTCTGATGTTGGTCTCCTCTTCATAGCAGATGAAGCTGGTGGATTTAGGGTCCTTTCTTTTGCTGGGTCAGCTTTTCCAAGATCTGGGGCTGGGACAGAGCAGCCCCCTAGGCTCCCTCCCCTCCCTGTTACGGTTTGTCTCCCGTCAATTCTCTGATCTTGGACCAAAACCAAACCAAACAGTCCAAGAAAGAAACAAAGTCCGCTGAAGGATTGCTGCTGCAGTCCTGGGCCAGGGAAAGGAAAAAAACCGTCTTGTCTAAGCTAACAAAAAACCAAGCTAGCTAAGCAACAAAGTAACCGCCGTCTGCGGCCAAGAGTGAGACTTTGAAAAAGCCCGCTCAAGAGGCCCAAGGCTGCCTCCCCTGGTCCCACCTTAAAGCTACAGCAACCATTTCTGGGCATAGAGCAAACGATCAGGGAATAGAAAACCACCCCCAAGACACCACAGCTTTGAACCCAGCCATGTTTCTCCAGGCTTCATAAGAAGCCCAGACACCTTTGTACCATGACTGCCTGGTAACCATTGAACAAGTGTGTTCTGGCAGATTGGATCTCAAGAGTGATCCCATGCAAGACCCAGAACTGGACCTGCACACTGGTCAAAGCAGCAAGATGTGAAATGGAAGATGGGCAGCTGGGTATGCAGTGGGAACACCAATCCAGGTTAAAGAAACACAGGCTTTTTTTTTTAACACATCAGCACAAAAAGCAGAATTAATGACCTTACCTAGAAATCACTGAAGGAAAAGGGGTAAACATATGAACCTATTTAAAATATTGTTTTTGAATAATACACACCCATGAAACCATACAGAAGGAAAGAAAATTGTTTTTGGCACAGAGGTCTCCTATTAAATACGGAGAAGAAAGAGGTCACCTACTACAGAGTGTACAAAAGCCAAATGCTGTGATGCACTGTAAACCCCATCAGTTTGGACACCCCCCCAGTTAGTACAGGGAATCGATTAGCTGTCAAAACAGCTAAAGAGGTTGCTGAAAAAGGTATCCTTGCACTAATAACTAGCAAAAAGTGGAATGTCTGGCCAAATTGTCGTAATCAGGACAGGCAGTTAGCCCCGTCATTAGAAACTAAGGAAAATCCCAGCAGGTGATTGGTAAACTCATTTGGGCAGGTAATTGTACCTCCACAACTAATCTATATGATAACAGAACTAAAACATCAGGAAACACATTAAGAAACAGAGAATATGGTGAGTACTTTGCAAAGGAACATACTAAGCACAAAAATGACAGAAATTAATAGATCAGTTGTTGAAAAATATGTGATTTGTTTGCAAAATAATTCCAAGGAAGGAAGAAGGCTGCCTCCAGGGCTAGTAAAAGAAGGGAATTCAACAGGTGATTCTTGGCAAATTGATTTTGCAGAGTTGCCCAGGCAGAAGGGGGACTGGTACATTTTGGTATAGGGAGATACTTTTCTGGACGGCCTGAAGCCTTCCCATATCACACCAATCAAGCAAAGGAAGTGGAAAAACTTTGACAGCTCTGAGAAAGCTTCCTGCTTTGGAATTGACCTTTAACTTTGGAAAATCCAGTTCATGACCTCCAACCAAGAGATTATGTCTGTGTGAAGACATGGACTTCTGAACCTCTCTAGGAACACTGGAAAGGACCCTTTCAAGTATTGTTGATGAGCTGATTTCGCACAGTCTAGTTTTAGTAGTGGGGAAGGGCCACAAAAGTAGCTTCTGTGAGAAGCTGCTGGAAGCTTCCACCATGTCTGACAGAGCCAATCTCTGATGGCTCTGAAGATGGACATGCTGCTGGCCCCATAAGAGATGTTGGTAATGCCTCTGTGATGACATATTTAAGAAGAAAATCAAAACAGCGTAAGGGCAGTTTTTTCTCAGGGGTGGCTAGGTGCCGCCACCAGGGGCCATCCCGGCGCTGCGCGCAGCAATGCAGTCACCACAGCCGCTGTGGCCACCACCATTGCAGCATGGCCCGCAGCGAACTTTGCCTGCCTGGTCGCCCCTAGCCAGCTGCGCTGCGGGCAGAAGGGCAGGGGCGGCGGCCCCGCATGAAGAGAGGCATTAAATAGCACCAAGCCATGGCGGCTGCCACTGCCCATGCAGTGATGGCAGGACTGCCTGGCTGGTGGCAGAAACATGGCGAGCGATTCTCTGCCACGGTCCTTAGATGAAATCAATTTCTTGGTACCATGAGATCCTGCAGAAATCTTTGAATTGGTGGAATTTGTTGGCAATAGTACCTATGAGCAGCAGTTTTTTTCTAGTCGGAGAGAGAGGAGGAAGTGAGAACATGTGGAGAAAGACAACATGGTGGCACTAAGGTCAGTGAAAAGAAATAGGGGGCAAACGTCGGAGTCAAAATTCCACTGCAAGCCATGGTGAGGACTATGATGAAACAAAATATCCCCCTGTAATCCATGAAATCCACAGGGGATGCAAAAATCCACTCACAGCCTGTGGGAAAGGTGCCCAAGCCGAAGTGAGTGGAAGCCAGAAAAAGCTGTGATCCAGTGGGAGATCCGAATTGAGAGAGAGCGCCCCTGTTTCCACAGATACAGAAAGAGAGCCCTTGCTTTCAAACTAGAGCAGCCTATCCTTAAAAGACTGCAGCTCGTGGATGAGGGACCCACACCATAACAGTTCTGGGAAGACTGTTTTGCCTGTGGGAGGGACTCACAGCATAGCAAGAGAAAAAACTCCTCTCCCTGAACGAACTGAAAAAGATCTCGAGTGATGAACTGACCAAACCCCGCCTCCCCCATGCCCTGTCTCCCTGCACTATCAGTGGCAAGGAGGGAAGG
>VZRS01000213.1:0-38457 GCA_013398055.1 Ifrita kowaldi
GATTGGCTCGTTTATAACAAGAGCAATATACAAGAATGATAGTCTGATATTATTTCTTAACAAGATAATGCTTTCTTTTATGGCAAGTCAAAGCATGACAATGAACAGAAAGTAATCTTAAATAGTGAGATACAACTGCATCTACAGTCCACATGAAAAGAACAAGACCACATTCTCTCCTTTTGTTTTCATGAGTCTTGTCCTACAATAAACCAACAAACAAACTAAAACCAGGATGGAGTGAACTGATTGCTCCCTTTTGCATCAATGGCTCATCTCCACCAAAGATAAATCACCACTAAGGGAAGAAAATTAGTGAAAATAAGCATTAATAATAGTAAGATGATTAGACTGTGATTAATGTTGGTTCTCCTTCAAGCATAAACTAGAGAAAAGAAAAATATTGAAAAACCAAAGGATATGTTTCTCTCTTTGACATAGGAATTAGAACTTATATTTTTGATAAATACTGAGGGGCATCCAAAGTGGGGTTGAAGGGAGAAGAAAGCATAAAACAGAAAAAGTATCTAATTAAAATCTGAATCCAAAGTTGTTGATTTAAATTGTCAGATTTCACTCATCTTCACCTTAATCAATGAGATTCTATCACTTTTTATTATTACTTCAAACCGTCTCTTGGAAGCATTATGGAACCTCTGGTACCTTCACACATTATTTTTTGAACTCAGGATTATCCACTATTCTCTCTATTTATATACACCAGAACCTTGATCATTCCTTTGTGCAGCGCTGAGTTTGGCTCAATTATCCCAAACATGTCTCAGGATTAAATCTGAAGGTTTGTTCTCTACCTTAAGCCAGCTGACCTGCTGCTGATACTTTCCTGACATCTCAGAGCTTCTGTCTCTGTCATAATGGGAACCTGTTCCTTGGCTGCATCCATTAGGAAAAATCACCACCTATCACAACTTATTTCATTGCTTTTCTGCACTTCTGAGTGCCTCCAGGGGCTAAAAATTGACTTATCAAATGTCATCATTCCTCTTCATTGGACAATTGTTTGCCTTTACCTTACAAGAATCCTTCAAATTGTCAGGTTTTTTAAACAGATGTTTTCACACTTCCAAGGTAGACAATTCTGTTTGTGTTAGACAATCTCACATACTTGGCTGCCTACTCAACAATTTCCCCCTTCTACCTCCCAGCTGATAAGTCACCCTGAGAATACAGTTCAAAAAAGAGTGAAGCACCTCCATCTACTGAACTTTCTGTTAATCTAAACATTAACAAACATACTTGATATCAACATCCAACTGTGATTACGCTGTTCATTATGTAAGCTTCATAGAAACAATAAATTATGCTGAGTGAGTGCTGGAAAGATACGGGATTAACAACTCACTCTACAATGTAGCCTAAAAATACCGGAGTAAATAAATTTCATAAGAAGTCAGTTGTGGGTTACTTTCCCAATCAAGTTTCTTGCCTCTGTATTGAAGCTTCTTTCTACAATGAGAATGACTTGAGAGGTCTTGATGGAACATCTGCATTCTGCCTTTTGTCATTGGCTCAAATACACACGTAACACTAAGGGTTATACGGTCAGCAGAGTAGAAACAGGCTGGTAAAGCCTCACAGCTTTGGTTGCCCGGTTTAACAGCCTTATAAGCCATTTTCACCAGGGTAAGAACCTCTCAATTGCTGTGATCAGCAAAAGGAGCTTCAGTGCTCAGCAAAGCAATTGTCACTGCTGAATGTAGGCTCATTCTTGCATGACAAGGCAGAACCCGAATTCTAAGTATTCTTAGACCATCCACAGAGTCTTTGTGGTGAGAGCTTCCCCTGTGGTTACCAGACGAATTGCATTGGTGAACACGGTATTTTAGAGGAAGAGAAGTAGGACAAAATCCTCACCTCCTTGAGGTAACAAAATTTTCTAGTGCTCTTCTCCCATAGAGCTGTTTGCCTTCTATTTATAGACAAATGTTCTTTTGTTACAGGAAAAGTGCAAGTTCAATTTCCTGTTAGGAAAACATGGAAATTGCATGAATTAAAATTACAAAATCTGAGCTTGCTAAAACCAGTCTTTCTCAAACAGCATTAGTACCATAATAATAACAATACATACATGGTAGGTATGTGTGTCAGCTCTTTTAAGTGGACTCAAGGTCCACCAAAAACTTGCCTGGTTTGGCCTCTGCTTAGAATACACACAGAAAAGCACAGCCATTGAAAACAGGTCTCCAGGAGCACAAGTTTGGAATGAACTTGACACAGCATTGCTTAAGAAGTAGAATTTCCTCAGATGTATTTCCATCAATTTTAATTTACATAAACCAAGAAATTGTCCAAGCTCAGATCGGAACATCCTCCTTCCTGAATTAGTTCTGCTTGAATATCCGGGGAGCAATGGGCTCATCAATGCGAATTCTGATGTGATGACAATATCGCATACTGCTGTTGCTACTTTTTCCATGCCTTATCACCTGAATATAAGAAAAAGCCATGGAAGTGGCACTAATGATGTTCTTACAAAATATTTCCTGAAACAGCACTAGGTAGGTGACTGAAGCATTCATCTCCTGCAACGAGCAGCAAACTCTCTTCACTGAAATATAATAAAACAATAAGGCACTTCAACTATTTATCCTTTTGTTCAAGTTAGACATTAATAGGTTTAACATTTATAGACCTTCTGAAAAACCCTGTGTTCATAGAACATTTGTGGGTAACTTAAAGTTATTGTTGATTTAACTCATTTACAGGCCTTTTTAATGCAGTGAAGATGATTTTTCCTCTGTCTTTCCCCCTGAGACTCACATCGGTGGCAAAATCAACTTTACAATAACAAACTAAACAGTATCATTTTTGTTAGCACAGGTTTTCAGCACAGTAGCAAAAACACTCTGCTGGACCCCTGCTGCTGCTGAGATTTCCTACCATTGTTTGGCAAGTTAAAGTCGGCAAAAGTACGTAAACATTTGGGGTCACAGATTTGTAGAGAGATTTGCCCCAGCCTTGGCATTCTAATTCTCAAAGTATATTGTAGGTAACTGAAACCATGTCACATGTAATTAGAGTTTTAACCTTGGCTTCTGCACTCAGCACACTTCTCTAAGTGAAAAGTAGCTTCTGGTACCGAAAATTGGTTTACATTTAACATTTCATTAAAAACAACGCAACATCCTCTATCTCTACTCATAGAAAAACCTATAATAAGGTGCACTTCAATTATCACTTTGCTTAGGGGCTAACACTCTTCCTGGCTGTCCCTGAAACGCTGTTCTTACTGAAGAAGGCTGTTAAAGATGATCAGTTTAAGCATTGTGTGAAGCACAGTCTTTGCTGAAGTCAGGAGACAGCATCTTCCAGGGGCTGTGTCCTCGCCAGAGACAAAATAAGTTAAGCCCTGGGGGCATGGAAGCTAATCAGAAAGCAGTTTGCTCTCCAGATCCCTTTGTGGTGCCACGGCACTGTTGGATTACTTCCGATTTCCCAGATGGCAAGATTTATGTTCAAATTGCATGTTGGAATTTGGGTCTTTGGGGTGTTTTTTTGTTTTCACTGTAAAAAAAAAAGTAATAATGACCTGAAGTTCCTTCAACAATTACGTACTGATTTTAACTGTCCTGCTGAAGACACTGTTAACTCACTTACATTCAGACTCCTTCCTGATATTAAACTTTCTTTGAAATTAAACCCATTCATTTAAGAAAAAAAAAAAAAAACACCACACCCAAATTTGAGATTTGAGTGCATAGCTGAGTACCTTTTTCTGTGCGGATCTGGGCACATATCAGGAAATACGTTGTTTACATCTGTACCATTAAGACCTCCAGGAGTTTCCTGGTCTATTTTAAGCTTCCTATGCCTCCGTAAACAGCTTGTCTTCATCACAAGAGAATCACTCTTTAGTTCTTCATACCTATATTACTATTTATGTGTTTTTTTAGACAGAACTAAATTCTTAGACAAGGTTTAAAAGTATTAACTCTTGGAGGCTTGTAGTCAGTGATGTGTACCAGTAAAAAAAAAATACCCCACAAATGCAAATAATGGCTATAAGGGATGCACAAATCGGTTGCCAAGCTAAGCTGGTACTGGAGTTGAATTACTCTAAGTCAGACAATTGTCCTTCCTGGACATGAGACATAGGGATCTATTTAAACTGCTTGGCACAGCACTGCATTTACTCTCTTGATAGGTTTGACCTAAATAACTAAGTTATTTTAAATTATTATTATTATATGTATAGCTGCCCTACCCTCTTGTTGTTGTAACCTTGTCAAATTAATAGTTTTTTAGACTATCATAATTTCTGAACTACATGTTTTACAGTTCAGGCGTCTTTATAATCCATACCAGTTTTTGTCTATCTGGCACAACCCTCTCCCACCTGTCACAACCTCATGGTACAACTTTGACAATTACTTTTTACTGAAAACTGTTAAAGACAAGCCATCAAAATGTGTTTTTCCAATTTCACTGTTTGGTTTTCCTCCATTTTGCCTGAACTACTCTTTCTCACTTGAGGTTAAAAACTAAAGTTTCACCACAATAAATTAATTTTCAACAACTTTGAACAAGGGGAGAGACTCATGTTACATTTCCAGTGAGATAAGACGACTGGTCACGTATAAACAATGAAGTGTCCAGCATTCAGCTGTGTTTCTGCAAATCAGTCCTACCCTCAGCATGCACTGAGCCTGCTGGGAAATCTGTAGGCCAGCTCTGCTGACTTAGAAATACGGATGCTTCTTGACTTGATCTGGGAACAAACAGCTGAAAGTGACAAAGTTCTAAAATATAAGTTGAATTTATCCTCCTAGAACTGTTTAAGAGGAATCAGCTGCAAGAAAAACTTAATTCCTAGAATAGTCATGGAAAATAAATTAACTGAAAAGCAAATTTTTCTTTCATCCTAAATCAAGTCAAAGTCAGGATTTATAAGCTGATTTTCTTCACTTTTTTCTTGGTTTGCAAAATTGTCATGTGTACAGAAGATAAAGGGAAGATGCTCTTTCCCCTCTGAAGTAAGAGGAAGCCAGATATAGAAACAATAGACCTTTCTTAATTAATCAGAACACATATTGGAATTAAGCCGTTGTAGTTGGAAGAGCCAAGTAAAGAAAATAAACGAACTCCTATACACAATCAGTACCACAACTAACCCTGCCAAATAAATGAAGACTTTTTTTTAAAAAATAGAGATCTTTCTTACCAGAGCCCTTTGGCCATGGCACGCTTATTAATGGATAAAGGCCATACCATTTATAATTGGGACCATTGTTGAAGACCTGTATAAAGTTTCAAGCATCCATAGGATTACATGACTTTATTTCTTTCCAAGAAAATCTAGCACTTAGCTGAGTGGGCATGTGTCTTACAACTTATTTTCATGATTTAAAGTGAGACCAAAAAATTTCCAAGCCTTCTATCATGGACATGTCTCTTTTCCTGGGTTGTCTTTCTGGCAAAAAGAGATCTTTGATCTTTGATAGTTTTTTCTGAAAACATGTAGACTTTTCTTTTTTTCCATTTCTAACACTAAAGAAAAACAAGACAAAACTGGGTCAAAAATGAAAAGCATATAACAGATGCAGGTTTTCTTAAATAAAGTAAAACTCCCCAGGCTTGGGCATTGGGGTGGCAGAGGTAGATAAGTAATATGCCTGTACATAAAGATTAACGCTTCAGTGGAAGGCTGCCTCTAAACCTGTTAAATATTTTTAAGAAGGGTTAGTTTTCAAGGCACTCTTCATTATACTGAGCTTTTACTGAGTTTTTATTCAGTTACACTTTTGTTATCTGTTGAAAAATAGAAAAAAAAATCCCACCTTAGTCTGTCTTTTTGGAGCCAAAGTACAGGAATTGTGGTTCATCTGACTCCTCAGACATCAAAAGGTGATCACTTAGATTTCACTTGACTTCTGCATGTTTATGTATTTGCATTCATAGTGGATGCAAGCCCAAGTATTAAAATTGGCTTCCATGGTTTTGGCCATTCAAATCAGAAACAAGATCTCATTAACCTGAGAAGAACTAGATTGCACTTTTTACTCAGGTCAATAATAATTTCAAAAATCAAGTCAACACCCTTGCCTACAACACCAATACAGACACTTCAAAGTTTCAGACATTATATGGACTGCAAAAGTTGCAAAAACTTGCTATGAACTGGTTGAAATACCAAATTAGGAAAAAAAAAATCTCCAAATATTTTAGACGCTAGCACGAATTGAGCTTGTAGCATTGCTCGCACAGCTCAGTATCCAAACTGTGATGTGCTGCGATGCATCACTTAGGATGCATTTAAAACTTCAAAGACTCTTCTTTTTCCTGCATAATGTAGTTCTATTCCCTGAGACAGAAGGCTATGCTATTACAGTGCCTTATTCCCATGCATTGAGCAGGGATAACCCTTCCGGATGGCGCTTGCATGGAGCAGGTAACCAAGAAAGTTTAGTCACTTAGAACACACAACACCCTGACTCAAAAAAGCAGCTTGGAAGAGGTAACAAGGTCCTGTGCTGCCATGTCACACAGAAAAGGTTACTTTTTTTACAGTAATACATATAATTTTCACCAATCTATTACTCCTTGGCCTGTCACACAGGCTGACATGCTGTCACCATAATCACATATATAGTGGCCCAGAGCAGAAAGTATTTTAATGGTATTTATTGGTACCTAGAAAGATGAAAGGAAAAGCATAATAACACTCCTGACACAGAGAAAACACTTGTCGACACCACTGATGGGCTAATGAAGGGTCAAAGACACCTTATCTTCTCAGCATCTCAAAGCATCCGTCCCTTTTTCCCCCCCTCAAAACCTTGCCTGATATTTTGATGCGTAGTACTTAGCCCTTGTTCCCATCCACTTCTTTTCTCAATTTTCTTCTCTAAAGATCGAAATTCGGCAGATGTCCTTGCAAATTAAGAAGGAAGCTTATATATTTCTCCTTCCTGATTGGGCTTTCTGCCGGCTATCGGGAAGCAATAACCTTCAAAAGGTGACTGTCAGCCAGATTATTGGCAAGCAACATCCTTGTAATTCCAAACAGCAAAGCATAAGAGACAAGGGCAAGTACAACTCTGTCTCTTTTACCTCCCAATATAGCAACCTGCTTTTATTTTTACACAGTGACCATTACTTCCATTAGGGACATACTTTGAGAAGTTCTTCACCATCAAAGATTAAAACTGACAGTGCAGCACCAAGAATTGCTCCAGCCTAATGTTTGGAAATCACAAGCCCAACTCCATCATTAGATATTGATCATGTTTTACAATAACACCAACGATGGGAGTGGTGGTGGCCACCCACACAGATAAAAAAGCGGCCCGTACACAGTGGGGGCAAGCAGGAGATACATCCTCTGCACTCACCAGAAAGGATGGCAAAGCTCCCATGAAAACACACAGCTGCCCAGGCCTCAGGCTGCAGCCAGGGCCAGAGCCTGTCACTGGTGTCAGAGGTCAGCAGAGACAGCAGCTGCCCAGGTGTGACAACCTGCCCAGCCCAGTGGCAGAGGTGAGGGAGGCACTGTAAAGGCTGAGGAGCCTCAGGGACCTTGAGGAGGTAGAATATGCCTCCCCGAGACAAATACACCACCAACAGCCAGGGATCCCCTGCCCTCTCACCACCAGGCAGGAGGGGACCAAGGCAAACAGGTCCTGCTGGGGAGAGGGGCTGGCAAATACCTCCCAGCAAACACCTCACCCACCCAGGTGCCCTGACACAATAGGCACTTGGGGACCAGGTAAATGACCATAGGCATGAGGAGCCATCACCAAGGCTGGAGGAATTGCATAGGCCAAGTCAGATTTGCCTCCGAGACCACAACCACCGTTAAGAGAACGAGAAGGGCAGTTGTCATTGATGACTCCTTCCTGAGTGGGACAGAGGGCCCAATAGAACCGCCAGACAACCCATAGGGAAGCATGCTCCTCCTAACAAGAACAATGAGGACCATCAGGAGCAACCTCAAGTCCTTGGAATGACTAGTTGAGACATCTGGAGCACAAGCTCTGTTTTTCTCCATCCTGCCAGTTGTTGTGAATTATGGGAGTAGAAACAGGAAAAATCATACAGATCAATACCTGGCTCCAAGCCTGGTGTCCTTAAAATAAACTTCACCATTTCCCCTATCCGATGTTGTAACTAGCTTCACTTAGATTACCGAGCCTAAAAATCCTAAACCTAAAAATCTAGACAAAAGCTGGGAAAGAGTTTGAAGAGAGAAAGATGAGAAAAGTATCACAGCAACATTTTTGTGCTAGAGCTCGTACTTAGTCAAAACCAAGCATAAGCACATTGTAATTTTGACTAAAAGTGTTATGAGTGGGGTTTGTTTAAGATGCAAATAACTTGTTTACTTATTGAACTCAAGCTTCCTTTTTTCTCTCTAGTTTAGCAAAGTGTGGTCATGTTGTTAAACAAAAACTTCATTCTTAGCCTTAAGTATTAGCAGTTTGACTGGGCCATGGTCAAACGCTTATTGTAAAGCACTGTGGAAAGGTACTGTTGCTGGATGTTACACAGGGGTTTTCAAAGTCAATTTCTCAGTTGCTTAAAAAAAAAATCCTCATAGTTTAATTAGTAAAAATAGGACTTCCATCATGTTAGTCCTCCATATAACACAATACAGCTTTAAATCCTTAAATCTGCTGTCACACTGGAGAAAGGTCTCCAGACTGCCCAGAAAAAGCAACCATCTTTCCTAAAAGTGAAACGACAGCATACTAGAAGAGCAATGCACACAGCCTTAAGACCACAGAATCCACTTCAATGACACTAATTTATCAAGGAAACTACACTTTTTCTTAGAAGAGAAACACGGGGCCTCACAGCAATGTGAAGAGCCCCAGGTATCTTCAGATCTCACAGAGGTGAACGCCAGCTCCTTGCTCTGAAGGATGAGACCATTTTTTGCTATTAGCACCAAAGAGCAGCACAATTCCATAGCTAAAGTAAATCCGGGCACAGATGTATCTGCCGGTCCTTCAGGGTGCATTTACAGCGCAGCAACACAGCCCCTGGAAGAGTGGCTGTAATTGGAACCCTCAGGGCATCTCGTCCGGGGATTGCTGAGGTTCGCTGCTTCCCTGACACATCAGAGAGTGCTTAGGGAGTCTCAGGCTGCCCCACACCATCCCGTATCACTAACTGGGGGAGTTGACTCAATGTGTAACAAGAAGGGGTGATGATCAAGCATTTCTGTGACAGCAGATTTACACCGTAGGGCAATGTTTCAAAATTGAAAAGACGCTCTTGTAGCCGTTTCTCTAGGCACATCACATCCCTTCCCCAGGAGATTAGGCATTAATAGACTCACCCACGTTGTCTTGCATATTGATTATTTTGACTCTATATTATGAAAATACAAGAGACGTGTTTGAAAGACTTACTGAACATAAGGTAGGATTAGCTTTTTTTGTTTAAAAAGAAAAAAAAAAAAGCTTGCTTTCCTAAGTCAAGGACACTACTTCCTGGTTTGCTACATATATACAATTGTATGCACAATTTTCTTTATCTGCATTGGAGAGAAACAAATGGTTTCTCTCCTTGCCCTTCTCAGGGTGCCAGACAGTTTCAAGTATGACAGTTCCCAAAAAAACATCAGCACCATTTTTAGGTTAACAGATGGAAATTGTCATTATTTCTATAAATATTTAAAGAACCTTAAACAATTTCTATGAATATTTTGCTGCTTTATAAATATCTTAAGTAATTCACTTTCTTAGTTGACTGTAGTGACCACAGAAGGCAAAATAAGGACTCAGCACCCTTGATTAAATTCCATCCAAACAGGAAGCTGCTGTGGCTCCTCTTTTCCTACGTGCCAGATTTTAATAATACATATGTAAACTCACATCATGATCTAGGTTTTGCACTGGGAAGCATATCTCAGTTTCAGTGATACAGCATATAGTGAATTTAATCTTTGATGGGCTAAAGGCTTGGTGTCTGACGTTATGACACACGTAGAAGTGGGGTTTGGGAGCTGCACAGAGTCTGCAATGATCTTTCATTATGTCAGAAGCCAGAAGGCTAAAACCACCTGGACAAATTAGATTCCCATATGGCAGGTCCAAATAACATGATGTGACCCAGTGGCCACATGCCCCTGCTGCTGTGGAACAAGCTGCAGCTATTTCAGAAGGCAGAATTTGACATAACCTGATACCACAGCACCAAGGTCAGAGCACGCATTCCATATGGGTCAGGACATACGTTCCCTATGTGTTCCTGGGGGTTTACTACCTAGTTTTACAGCAACACTTCTACAGCGACTACTTAAGCTAAACTGAAGTGACATTTATTTAAAAGAGGCTCTTAAAGAAAGGGGGGAGGGCAATTTTTAAACCTGGGATAGTTCTGTGTCTAGTTTAAAGAACAATCCTCCAGTTTGCATGGAGGCAACGTCTTGGAAAGGCTTTAGAACCACATCAGTGCATAGTTGAAATACAAGTGAAGGAAATCATAGGTTTGTCCCAAAGTAGCCTGCCTAAAACACTGCAATTTTGATTTCATAGCAAAGGAAAAATATTCCTCACTGGGGCAATTAGCATTGAGGGCTGGCTGATTGTGTCCCCATACACGATTTAGCTCCAAATTACAGATAAAGAAAATAAAATTCAGCTTGCATTGCCAAGAAAAAAGGCACTTCTTGGGCCTCCTGGTGGTCAGCCTCCACTGTCCCAAGTTCTTTGCTGATTTTATAAGCTAGATACTGTGCAAGGCAGCCCATGTCCGGCCTTAGCAGGGTTTTCTGAGATGCAGGAAAGATTTCATTACAAGGATCTTCATCAGTGTAACTTCTAGAGAACAGGCTACAGAAACAGCCCCTCAAGGGATTTCATATGCAGAGTACAGAACAATTAACACAGAGAATTTTCTCTGAACACTACCAAGATATATAGATATTCCTCAAATGAAAGACATTTACTGGTGAATTGAATCTAACTGAATCCCTTCCCAAGCCAGCACAGGAAGGCCATGTTAGTACAAACCATCCAAAAGCTGATGGGGGTGGAATCACAAATTCTTCAATTTTTGATTTCCCATTTACCACCGGATTAGCTGACCCATGATGTCGGCCACTACTGACCACCACACATTTTCCAGTAGATTATAAATCAATGTTTGGAATAGATCGATCCCTTAAAAAGACAACAAAAATACATTAGCTGTTGCCTGCAAACACCAGCATGTAAAAAAGCAGGGAACTGAACAGACCAGTGCATGCCATTGCTGCCAGGGTAACATAGACAAGCCAAGCACTCCCTGCACCTCCCTAAGAACTGCCACAGCCAACAGATTCCTTTCAACATTTACCCTACCAGCTCTACCAATACCAATTTATACAATCACACCTAAACGTAAGCATGCAGGATTCAGGGGGTAAAAGCATACTTGTCGTTAAGGTGCTTTTTTCTTTCATGCATCAGTGTCCTGAAATCACTTTCTTTTTACCTATTTCTGAGCCATATACCACAAATATCTGCATTTTCTCTTTAGTGCTTGTCGCACACAAGTCACAGAAAGTTCTTTCAAGCACCCTTCATAGCAAAGGTTGCTGACAGGAGAGATGATTCCCCAATTATTTATCAGATAACTATGCTGAAAACTCTTGGAGCTTATTTAGGGCTCTCACTAGCACTCAGTTCCCAGAGTTTTGATATGCCATCCCATTGCTTATCATTGACAAGCCTGATTGTGTCCCTTTCCCCCCTTCAAACTGCCTTGAATAGCCCTGTCAGCTCCTGTAGTAAAACCTTTTTTCCCCCTCTGGGAAAAGTGCATCCCATCAGGTGTCAGTAGATCTTCGCAAGGAAGGATGCCACGAAAGTGATCTGTGGGCATGTGTGTTGGTGTAACATTTTCTTTCTCTCAGAGTTTTTTCTAGTTTTCCAATCAAAACAGAAATAGCTGTCACTAGGATATACCCCCAGGAATTTCCAAAGGAAAAGAAAAGGGCAGCAGGTTGCTGGGTCTGAGATTTCCTTTACTGAGTGTATACAAATGCTTATTAATATCAGCCTTAAATTTCCACATTCTAATACAATTAGAAGGTTAATTGTATTTGAAAGGGTAGGACAAGAACATTAAATTTATAAATTAATTTCTAATTAACTTATAATCACTTTTGAAATAGGGTATAACAGTCATTTGCTCAAAGCTGTCCACTCAATTTAGATGTCCTAGAACACCATGTCCAGCTTCTGGCTGTTGCTCTGAAGGAGCACAGGTCTTGATTTTTACTTTTATTTTTTCACCTCCTTATCTTGTATCGATCCATGGGCAGAGCTGCTAGGGCCAATCAGACACTTGGTACAAGCAAACCAGGCAAACAGTCCCAAGTGGAGAGTGGGACAGAAAAGGAGCTGGGATTCCATGAAACAGCAGAGCAATTCAACAAAACTGCTACTGAAATAAGATACCACGGTTTTGAGATGACTGTTGTATAATAGCTAAGCAACAGAGGTAGGATATCAGCAATTTAAGGAGATGAAGTCTATATATAAAAATACCTGTATCATTGCCAGAAAGTAGAAGGGCAAGTAGTCCCTGAGCAGACAACTCAGCCTCAGAGACAGTGTCAAGAGCCACCTGGTCACTGGGGCAGCACTGCCTTCTGGAACTACAAGATGAAGTTCTTTTTCAAGGCATAACCTGGGAGGGCTTTTCCAGATTGTTTCAAACAGATACACCGGATTTTAGTTCTGAATTTTTTCCTTGGAGTTTGCCTTTCAGTTCAGGAACCTGAGAGCAATATCAGAGCTGCTGAAGTCCCATTGAACTTAATTCGGATGTGTGAAAAGCTTTTAAAAGGACTCCAGTTACTCTGCATGATGTGCTGCCTTTTCCATTCTATCAGCTTTTCCACCGGTTATGAGTTAAAGACCTTCCTTTCACAGCAAAAGAAGATTTTCATTTTGCTTCCATTAATCCTGTTACAGGCTATAAGCCTTTTGAGAAATGATGTGGGTCAATATCTAGCAGTGCCACCTCCCAGTCCACACAAATTGCTTTATCACAGCAATATATTGCAGTGCTGTGGTTGCAAGACTCAGGCTCTTAATTTAACAGTTAGATTGCTCCCACTTCATATTACAGTTTTCTTATGCCTTTACATGTCAAACAAGCACTGACACTGTTCACATGGTTGAATTAACGCTGCTTTCTGTAGACTACTTCTTCTTTAGCTTTATATAGTGGTGTGTTACCATAGAAACTAATAAAGAAATTTGCTTACTTCATATGCACTTTATCTGATGCTTCTCTAGTTCGTACTTTTTTAAGTCTTGGTGCAACTAAGACACTGAGTTGCCTTAGCTCCCCTTGTTGTTAACGGAGTGGAATGTACAGAAAATTCCCACACTTAGGTTCCTCCTACCCTGAGATCCTATCATAGTACTTTTTCTCTCACCTTCTTATCTACTTTGGTCTGCTTAAAAACCTTAACTTAGAATCAAATAGACACGTGAAGAATTGTACCTCTGCAGCAAGAAAGCAAACAGCCTTCAAGAAGAGGTGGTGACAGCAGGTTCACAAAGGCTCACTTATAAAATTCTACATTAGATTTTGTGTGTGTATGTCCATGGGTTAGAGCAGACCACAAACTTAGATGCTTTTCACACTTGGGTCTTAAAGATCAAGACTCTCAGGCCTTAAGCTAATACAGTCTGGGAAAAAAAAGGCTAAAACCAAAAGCAGTAACACAGAAGAAATAACTACCCCAGGATTACACACCAAGTTATCACACACACCTAGCAGAATTAGGAACACAAATTCACACAATCTTAATTTGTAGTCGGAGTTCTCTCCATTAAGCCATGTTAAGTAACAGAAGTATCACACTGACTTTAGTGGGCACCATTCACATTTCATAACGAAAATCAATTTAATAGAAGAAAAAATATAACAGGCAAGTAATTATATACTGGTGTAACTTCTAGCCCCATAAGCATAACACACTAAAAGATTAAACACAACCCAGTGTTTAATGAGTGCAAAAACGCTGGACTCCACAGCATAACCATCTCCACCGAACAAAGATTTCAGAACGCAAAACCATATGAATGCCTGGACTTACCAAAGCACTTCTTCAGCTAGTTTCTCGCAGCATCTTTTGTGCAGAAAAGTCTTGAGTTTGTGCATTTGAATCAAGTAAAGAGCCTGAAGTAATGTAGTCTTAAACCTAACTAACAAAACAACAAAAAAAATCCACATAGATCAGACTATGCTGCTCACAGTACATGACCCTATCCCAAAATACACTTCCACTATCTTTTTCTGGGTGGTACTCACCCCAAACCTCAGCTACTAATGATGGCAATAATTGCCTTTCCCACCCTTACCTTTTAAGGCCTAGTACTTATCACCTGGTAATTAAATCAGGCACAGGTGAAACTCAGTTCTTAATGCTCCCAGTGTCTTAGAGGGGCCAGCATAGTTTAGAATACATTTAGAAATTTGTAATAAAGGGAAATATGAGAAAAGGAAAAAAGTGAAGGGTGGAAGGAAGAATGGATTAAAATAACTGAAGTAATTTGGAGCAATATCTGCATCTAGTCAGTGCAGCAAGCAGGGCCGGTATGCAGCAGCCTAAGGGTAGATGCTGATTCCTCTGACACAAAAGTATTTCACGTTTGTCATAAAAAGAAGTGAAATCGAGCTATGCTGATTATTAGAGCTCTTCCAACACTTGAAAGATCTGAGATCAACTTCCTTTAATTTCATATCAGTATTTTTTCAATCTGAAACTATGTTTAAGCTTAGTTCATTCTCTTATATGCAGTTTTTTTAAAGCCACAACATTCATATTATTTTTTGAGTTATTACAACATAAAATATTACGAATACATACAAACTAGTTCAGGAATTACTTTGCTGTCTGATGAATATTGTTTCACTCTCAGTAATCAGTAGCTTTTGAGCTACTGTGATAGGGAATAAATTCGTCTCCCATTGTTTCATAAAAGAATGCTTTACAAGGAAGTACAAAACATGTATAATGTAACCATGAAAAAATTCTCAGGCACCTTAAAGACCATCACAACACACATACTAAGGTTTCCATCATTTTGGACACACTCAAGCTTCATAGAAGCAATGTTATGTGGGAAAGCTTCCTTAGCTCCCAAGCACTTTGTATAACCTGTGCTAATTTAAAAGAATCTTCCATTTTCCAGAACTTGCATCTAATTTGATGTTTCTTTAGCTTCATTTAGTAGAAGGCTGATAATACAGTAATTTAAATTCACAGAAAAATATCCGATTAAAAACTCCTCTTCTATTTTTCCTTGCAAGATTATATATAAAGTTATAAAGTCAACCCATTAAACTTCATATTCCTGCCAGGGACCCAAATGCTCAAAAGAATTACCATAAACAGCACTGAAATGGAGCAGCTACTCAAGAGTGGATGGTAACAGGAAGAAACAACTTAGAGTGGGACATATATTTTAAACAGTATTACTGGGAGAGTAGCAGGCATCTAAGTCCTGTGAAATGAGCTACAGCCATTTCCAGATGAAGAATTGGAAGCCGAGCTGAGGCTTTGAAAGCAGGGACTGAAAATAGTACACCCAAACCAACAACCAGAAACCCCCCAGACAAATAAACCTCCTGGTGTGAGAATGCAGCCCATAAGAATTATTTACACGCAGGCAAAAGCTGAAATGGAACTCAGTTATGACACAACGAGCTATCACTTTCATGCTTCTTTTATTTACATACTGCTGTTAGTGATGACAAATACTTTATAGCCTTACAAATGTGAACGTTTGCTTATTTCTTCTATATTTGAATTAAAGCAATATTAATGATTTTGGCCTTTGAAGGTGAAGACATATCATTTAGATATGCTGTGGGGAAAATGAAGCAAAGTGGAGGAGTGTTTTATAACATCCTTAGTTGAAACACTGGGATGGACAGCACAGAAATACACACATAACATAAGAGCAAAATAATAAAGTGGTACAAGACACTAAAGAGAAGAAAAACAAAAGTAAAGCCCAATTTTATTTACGGACATTACTATTTTCACACTAAGAACAACTGAGAAGTGGAATAGGGAATTGAGAAATGTTGTGTAAGCAAGATTATTCGGATACGCAGGAAATAGGGTAATAAAGAATTTGCAAAATACCAAGGCAGAATGGATATTTTTTTCCTGCAACACAGTAGAATTTTTGTAGATAACCTTTAGATTTTATAAAATGTTCTGAACAGGTGTTTGTAATTTATTATTAGCACAGTATCAAACAGCTTCAACCTAGAGTTCTCATCAAGTGATTAAAGGACCTCAGGAAAAAATGATATGTCTCTTGATTGTGACAGATCGCTAACAGCATTAAGCCATAAAAGAATTAGTGTTTATTAAAGTGCAGTATGTATTTCCCAGCAAAAGTATGAAGAAATGTCAAAGAAATATAAGCTATTTCAAACAAAACCGACACAGGCTCATCATAGAACACAGGATTTTTATTAACAAATTATCTTTTGGCAGAATGAAAAGAAAAAAACAAAACTGTAAGAGCCCTTTATGTTCATTTCAAATATGGAAATATATGAATGTGCACCTCTACCATAAGGTTTAAAGTTAAAAGTCCGTACAAATATTCAAAAATAATATTTCTTTCCATAAAACATAGAAGGAGAAATAATGCCTACTAAAATCAGGAACAAACAAATGACTATTAAATAATACCATAGAATCCCATAGTACTGTTTTACAAACTGCCATAACTCTTCAGAGTAATCCACAGAAATTATTTAGCCAGTAATCTGATTTAAATAACCAACAGAATGCTGCTTGGTATTCAGAGACAACAGTGCTGTCACCTAAAGGCCATGTATCTGCTTTCAGTCAGTGCAAAACGACTGAATTTGAAACAATCGTATTCTTATTGCACAGAAGTTACAAAACCTCAAAACAATTAAAAAAAGAACAGAAAAGAAAAAAATCAGAGGATTTTTTACCACACGGATGTGGTACTGTGGTACTAAAGTCAAAGGTCAGGGTTATGCCTTAGCAATTCTTAAATAATACAAAGTATTTGCTTGTTAAATAAGCTTAACCAATTATGGCTTTGTAGAGTAAAACCACTAAAATCACTAATGAACTTGTTGAATCAGAACTTAGATATAACTTACAGTTTTCTTTTCAGACCACACCTTGAGGCAAATACCTTCACTATTGCAAATTCTGCCCCAAGTTGATTTTTAGGTTGCCTTTGTAAGTGTGTTATCTCTTAGCAAAAATATTATAATTTCTTTCCTTTTAAATCTAAGTTACCATCTAAATCAGCAAAGTGATCCTGGACTGACTGGAGTCTGTTCAGTGAAAAAGCTTCACCTTGTCTCTGATAGAACTTTACTCTTCAACACTCTTCAACAGTGCATTACATATACTTAAACTTCAAGTTAATATTTTCCTCCTTTTCTCATCTGTGTTGTTCTTCTAAAGTCTCTAATTCAAGTAATCTCTATAGTATTGCCAATTACATTTAAAAAACTAATTTCAATAGTATATAACAAATAGCCTTGCCGTGTACTGTTATTAAAATCAAATGGGTGTTTATCAGCACAGAACACAAGATTCAATGTCTCATTAGTAATTTAATTTTTATAGTGGTCAGTAGTTTTGAAAAACACCATCCTGGACAGCAGGATATTCACAGGTAAGTTCACAATGAGGAAACAATCAGATAAAATGTCCAATTTTAATACATGAAACAGAACACTTTTGTTTATAGAAAAATGCCCAAAGCCCCCTAATGGCCTTCAGCAGTATTAAAGAACATATTTTCAAAAATAGTCAGAGTTGTAATCATCTTTTTTTAATTAAAATTTTAATTTTCCCCTAACCAGTGTGAAATTCACATAGGCCAAGCTGCTTGTGGAGATGTTTGTACGAAGGTTTTCTCACAAGAATCCTGCTCCTTTACTGGAAAGGAATACCAAAACCTTGACCCTGTTAACCAAGTGGAGCTCTTGATGTAGGGTCGGGGTCATGACTCTCTTCAATGTTTTCTCCCTGCTGCCCAACATAAGGGCATTACCACAGCTGCATGAAATAAAATTACATAAAACTACTTCAGATAGTTAGAGAAGACCGTACAAAGTGCAAGGCTTTAGAGATAGAATCTTTTTATTTAATTTTTTTGTCTGAATTGTTTCTGTGTTACAATGCAAATTGCACTGTTCCGCTTACACTTATCCTTCAGATAAAGATAATACCCTGGTAATAAAAAGATGTAAATTCACTCAGATGCTGTTTGATCAAATTATGGAAGTACCCTTAACCATACTTCGGGGTGTTACACGACCATTTTATCTCATTTCTTTTTATTCCAATAGATTTACTTTATAAATATTGCTTCAGTGTTATTTCACAGCAAATGGCTCTGCACCACCGGCCCTGGAACAGAGAAAGAGCTATTAATCTGTCAGCTTTTACCCTTCCATTAGAGTTTTCTGAGCAACAAAACATCTGTTCTCCTCTTACACAGATTTTTATATCCTGTTGATCCTCTTGCTTAAAAAACTTCAGATGCATCACTGATTAAGGACTTTGATTGCTTATATTCTCCTTGTGATATTGATCATCTCTCCACACATTCTGTAGAGCATGTACTAAAACACTTTTTTTTTTCACACTCTTAACCATGGAAAACAAATAGATTTTCTTTAAAAAGAAATTAATGATTTGACAAACAAAGCCCAACAGTATAGCTGGACAAGTGACTTTAATATGAAGGAAATTTCTTATCTTTTCTACTTTGTGGGGTGTTTGAAACATACTTATATTTAGATATAAGTAAGAATACCTTTTATGCATTACACCTTTCAAATAATAAATATGAATGAAATTGTTTACATCGGAAAAAATATTATTTATTTTTGTGTTAGCTTTTTAAAGAAGAGGGATTTGACTGTTTTATGGGATTGCTTACATGCTTAAATAGTAGAGAATTCTGAACCCTGTTGAAATCAAGTTTAGGTTAGAAAAAAATAAAAGTCAGTGTGTAGTTCATACGAAATGCTATATAAAGTGCAATGACATAATGGAAAATTCAAAATCAATTAAAATGCTACTACTACTGTTGATATCCATATGCATTTAAAAACTGCATTATTAGGGCCTTTTCCATGTGACAAAAGCAAGCTCAAACCTGGCAATGTGTTTGTTTATGTAGGTGCTTAAGTAAGTTTGACAGTTTTTGGGTAGATGTAAGTCAGCTGTGACTTCAGCTCACCAACAGCCTACCCAGATGGGAAAGCGACATTTTCTGTGAATGCACTGCTTTTTACTACACCAGCAGCACAGCAGTTCTGGGGAAAACATTAAAACATTTTAATGATGAGCTATTTTAAATTAAAAAAAAAAAAATCCAGTGGAGCCTTCTCACAGCAGAAATAACAAGTAACATTGTGGTGCAACCTCTTACAGAGTCATCACAACTCCATACCTAAGGGAAATCCAGAGACACACAGAAATGGTCATGATACAGAATATAAGGAGGTACTATTTGCCCACTAGAAAAATCTTCTCAGTGGAGTATTTTCTGTTCTAGAACCTCTATGTGGATTCAGAAACCAAACAGATCTGCTACTTGCCACATCCATCAGATTCTCACAAATCCTTCACAGTTAAGATCAATCAGAAAAGGTTTTCCATCCCCAGGAAACACACAGAGACCTTCAGGTAAGTTTCTTGTTGCCCTGCTTTCAGAGTACCAGGATTACTTCCACAGAAATCCTCAACAGCCCTCCCTGTGTGTTTCAAGCACTGGATTGATCGCCCAAAATCCCCAGAACTGGGGGTAATGATTTGCAGGTAATGAAGGCAACAAAAAGAGCAAATACAAAAATATTTCACAGCTGTACAGAATGCAAGTGACAGCTGTGGCTAATGAGAATCTCAGATTTATGGGAAATTTATGCTGATAAAAGTTTATTTTTTTTCCTTTTTTTTCCCTTGTCTTTGGATACAGGGAGATATATTTTAAGTGTATTTTAAAATAAAATTAACCACAACATCTTTCTAAAATACTTCAATAAGCAAGTTACTTTTCCACTGACTTTGCAACAACAGAAGATCCTTGAAGAGGAAGAGAATTTAATCCAGATAGTTCTCCTAGACTGAAAATACACTGCAAATCTCAAGCTCTTCAGAGAGGATATCCAGTGTCTTTACAGTGCGAGGAGTTAGTATCATAACCATTGCAGCGGAGAAACTCTCACATCCTGAGCAGATCACCAGTGAGCAAGCAAGTTCCTTTACAAGGTTAAAACCAGCACATGGCACTTTTATCTCAAAAAAAAAAAAAACAAACCCCAACAAGCCAGCAAGGTGTGTTCTGCAGCTGCTGAAATTTCCACATTATTTTAGAAGTGCCTTACACAGGACATGTTAAAGTCCATTTAAAGGCAGTCATGGTCTGCATGATTTGAAGCTGTTCTCCTGAGGAATCTCTGTCAACTTCTTGCTGGCTGAAGAACACTAAGGTACATCCTGGAAATGATGCTGTGTGCTTCTCCAAGCTGGGAGAAGACCTCCACAGTTACTTTCAATGTACTTCCTCACACTGTACTGCCTGCTTTGTCTAGAACAAGCTTCACACAGCAAATTCTCCCCCTGAAGAAAACTGTCAGAGTGAGAGTAGTAGAGGCCATAGAACATATTTCATTAGTGCACTCAGATACAGAATTTACCAACATCTTTACAAACTTATCAACTTTACAAACATCTGTGAGAAGACTCCCCTGGATTTTTTTCTCCAGGTATTTATTTCAGGATTTTGCATTTTGTTAGCTGCTATTCTGCTTCATTTATGAACTATGTAGATATACAAAGGGACTTGCAAGGATTTTTTGCTTTTGAATGTGAAGGGGAAAAAAAGTGCATTTGCCATATATCATGATGTGGTGTTTTTGTTAGATTAAATATTTTCTTGTCTTTTTTGTGAGCCAGGAAAGACTTCCAGATTCAGAGATCTCCTACGCATAAACCAAGACTAGTTGGATTAAAGGCCACAATCTCAATCATCAGGTGACTTAACTCAGTATAACGTAATCAATGTCATACCAATGAAACCAGTGTAGATATGGCACAGCTGTTAGGGCATGTAAATTACAGTACTGATTTGTAAATAAATACCTTATTTTTATTATTTTGCAGAGTATACTTTGTATTTAACACTATAAAGTGAATCAGCACAGACAGAAGTCATTACTTCCAAACAGGTTTTTAGGAAAGGGAAAAATACCAATTTTTATTGGTAACATGCCTGTAATGACTGTAATGAACCTGTAGGACAAACATGAACATTTTGGTAAGCTTTCAAATGCTTATCTAAACATCACTTCAGCATCTTAGTCTGGACATATAGCCTTCCACAATTTCCAGAAAAAAAGCCACATAAGGAAATACCTTCTAACATTTATGTGGAGGTGTGTAGAATAAAAACCAGTAAGAGCCTGGATTGAACTAAAGGAATCTATTCTGGTTGTTTCATTTTACATACAGAGACCTGGCCTGTCTGGAAAGGTGGCAGAAATTCATGTTGCTGGATGCTTTCATATGCTGCTAAATGGCCTAAATAGAGGAGTTTTTCACTAAGACTTCTCTTTCCAGTATGCCCAAGCACACAGCTTGAGTTTCATTCACATGCACAAGGTATACAAAAAAACCTTTCCGCTGCTCTGAAAGCCAAACAAAAACAGTACTGGACAAGTGTTTTCCTTCCATCTCAAGAATTTATCACCAGGTATGGCCCTAGCATGTTACTGTATCTTATAAACATGTCCTAGTCAGGGTAAGTCTAGAGATGATGATAAGCCATTTCAGGTGTGGCTCTGTTAAATTACTAAAAAAATATTTAGGGCACAGATCTAAGGTTTCTTTTGCCAAATGATTGCTTTAAAAAAATGGGGCGGGTACTGCTTCAAATGGAAACAGTTTTTCTTAGGGGATTTCCTCCTCCTTAAAATGCCCTCTATCACACTGAAAGACATGGAACTAAGAAGTAATTTTAAGCAGAAACTTTGCAGTTATGCTTTGTTGTACAGAAAGACAAAAAAAGACAGGAAGAAAGGTACATCCATGGAAAAAAAATAATAAATGCCTTTTCCCCCTGGTGTCATGTCTTTGGATATGTACAGCCTTGGAGAAATGTATAAATCATTTTGTACATGGAACTCTTAAAAAACTAGAGATTTTTAGTACAAAGGAATCAATTCACTGCAAGAATGTCCACATGCTGTTGCTTTATGATTTACTATATACACAAGAGGATCAAACAAAGGACCTCTGTTTTACAGTTACTGCCTTACTGTACATTAACATGTGGCTAATACCCTTCTCTGGGTGAGATTTACACTCAGTATTACAAATAACATAGCAATGCTGAAAATACTGATACAAAACAGCTTCAAGATGACATTTTAAAAATATCCCTCACTTTCATTGAACTGTTTTTTTCCAGTTTTTTTAAGTTTCAGCTCTATAAAAGATTCTCCAAGAAAATAGTAGCATTTAAAATGCTATTTTTGAAGTTTATAGATGGATTTTTTTTAATAAAGTGTAATCCAAAAGTCCATTTTCCCAGGAAAAAACCAACTATAGATACAGTACATAACCTAAAACTGAGGAGGGTATTGGTTTGCTTGTTTTTTGTTTTGTTTTGTTTTTTTTTTAACATAGTACAGTACATTGGTATCCTGGAAAAAAATTCCTTGATTACAGTGTACGTTTAATTTATTTACAGATCTGAAATTGAATTGCATACATCAGCTCTTGAGATGAGCAATACTGAAATGAATTGTTAGTAAGAATTAACTGTCCTTTCAATCTACCAAGACTTTAAGGTATTGCTAAGAAGAAGAAGTGATTCTAAGTAGTGAAATTATCTTATTACTATTTTTAACTTGTTTGGTAGACCTTAAATTATGAGTTTCAATGCAGGACTGGGAGTCTTGAATACCCACAGTTAATCTGGTAAAGCTGTGTTTGCAATTTTTGCACATTCTGTTTTGGCAGTAGCAATGCACACACGAACATGAAGAAATTTGGCAAATGTTTGTCTTGGTTCTTATGTATCCATCTCTGGATACCCCAAATTATCACTACAGAATATTTAGACAAAACCTGCTCTCTTCAACATCAGATAATGTAATAAAATCTGCTCTAATCAAAATAAAATCCTCAATAAACAGAAGCCTGAAATCTCAGGCTGCTGAAATTGCTTTACAGAATATCTGCCAAGCTCATAGTCTATTTTTTTCTCAGTCTAAGCAAGACTGGTTAATACAATTTCCTGGTATTAACCCAAATATTAAGTAGTGAAGCAGATATATTTAACACTAGGTAGAACTTTAATTCATTTCATTCACTCCATGTGACTTACCTTTTAAAAGTTATAGATTTTGAGTGGCTACAGATGCTTTATTTTTCATTATATGCTATCTCTGTTAAGTCACAATGGCTTGTTTGTGTGTGTGAGAATGTGCTGCACCCTTGTCTTCCCTTATGAATCACCAGTTAAAGAGAGAGGTGACTTGTCTCAGATCTGCCCCAATCATACGTAAATGTGCCAGATTATTTATAAACTACTAACTGCGTGTGCCATCACAACTCAAACAGATTACCCTGCATCAGAGAGGTTGTAAACTAAGTGTCATGTTTCATATATGCCACATATTTGGAGTAACTGGACTGAGATGTTTCCAAGCCTTCTGAGAGGGGAAAACTGGATCTTACGCTACCGAGAGCTCTTCAAGTTCTGTGGTGTGGTCGGATGATTTCAGGCTCCCGTGGGACGAGGCAGTAAATTAATCTCACTTGTCTGCAACAAGTCAAGACTAGCAAACCTACTGAGCTGGTGCAAACCAACAGCTCCTGAAGTGCACATGACACAGCCCACAGAAAATATGACTTAGGCAGGTCATTTGGCCTGGGTAATAAGATGATTTCTCTTACTTTAGTCTTTCACTCATTTTTGGTTCGGGAAGTGAAATGAAATTATATGATGCATTACACAGCAGAATGTCACATTGCATCATGAGTGCTACAGTGCCTGTAAAGCACAAAGATCACCACAACTTGACACGTCCTCATAGAACAGAAACACCCAAAGAAATGTAGTTAAATAGAAGTGTGAAGAGGGAAGGGAAGGTTGAGGAAACAAGCTGACATCCTCAGTTTGGGACCCAATTACTGACTCAAATACCTGGCGACTCTCTATGAACCTGTTAGAGGAAAATCAGTCACTTCCTCTACTTGTGGCATGAGGCACTCACGAAACACAAACATCAGGAAGTAGTAACACTGTGTAAGTGACCAAATTTCACTGTATTTAAAAAAAAAAAAAGTGGAAAAAGAGGGTCCTTAAAGATTTCTGGCTCCTTATTTCCCTAATCTCTATGAAATTCAAGAGGGTTTACTAATTACTTACCTATTCATTCTTCACATCTACTTTAACAGTAATATTATTAAACATACAGGTATTATTTAAGATCATCTTCTAGAACTTTAGGGAATGATAGTGACTTAAGGAGGGGAAAAATATATATTTAGCCAATATTGGCCTAGCAGTGCCAGCCAAATGGTCCCATTTATTAAACCCATGGGGACTCCTGCATGACAAATCAGCCCAGTTATTTAACAATCTCATTCATCCTTTTGCCTCAGTCCAAGGTGGGAAAATATGGAACCTACAGACAATGTTAAATTTTCATTTTATTTTTTTTTCACATGAAAGTAGCAGCAGATGAGAACTGAAGACAGAGCTCTAGGTGAGCTTACATCCCTCTTTAATCAACTCTCCCTCCATGGCAAGAAAATAAGCACCTTGTTAGCCATCTTGTTGACCTAAAGTCTGTAGCTCTGCCGTGTGTAAATTGTGGTGGAGGAAAACGTTTTTTCTGCTGTACATGTGTAACGAGATGGGTCCCCTCGGGGGCTGTCCCAGTCTCCCTGTGAAGGTGGTGTGCTGCCGAGGCACAGCAGTTTGGTCTTTTGGAGCTCCTGAGAACATGGGGAAGCCGTCGGCCTTGGATGCTGGCTTTGCTGTACTGGAGGCCGTGACAGCCAAACCGTTCTGGGCAACCTCCGAAGCCAGGGTTTCGTACGTGCCTCGGGTGTGCTTGATGACTTCCGCAATCTCCTTCTCTTTCAGGAGGCTGCTCAGACACAAATTAGACAGCTGACAGCTCTTGCTTTCGTAGGCTGCTGCTTGGTTGCCTGGTGGGTGTCTAAAAGGGTCCTCGGTGGGAGTATGTGCTGACTTTCTGTCCCTTGTGCTGAGATTTTGGCTCACCATTCTGATTGGATATGTAGTCTGGGGAAAAAAAATGAAACAAAACAAAAAGTATTAGTAATAGGACATATCAGAGAAATTGTGTGGAGCACATAAACCACTCCTCACTACACATGAACAGCGCATGGGTCGGGCAGATTAAAATGAAAGACAACTCTCAGTTGCTAAAACTTCCAAAGCACTGCTATCATAAAATAGAAGTATTGTTCATTCACATTTAACAGCACTAGAATTGAAAAATGCTTACTGCAGATAATGATTTGGGCATTTTCCTTAAAAAGAATAGTTTAAATCAAGGGAGAATTCTTTTTTCCCACAAAATACTAAATAGATAAAAAGTTTCCACGAATTGTAAGCACATTTTCAAAAGCATTTGCACAATGAAACAAAGAGAATTTTGATCGCATAGGGTTCAACACTTTATACTCTCAAATCCTTACAAAATCTAAAGAACATATTTTGTAAATATCTCCATGCCTCGGTTAAGCTTAGAACATGCTCAATTTTCATTGTCCCCTGAATCCAGGTGTTTAGTTGTGTATTTACAAATCAAATACATGCCAAAATTCTCTGCTGGAGAAGAGCAAAAATTTTATTTCAGCTGCCTGGAAAAAATATAATGTAAGAAGGATTCCAGCATGTCACCAACTTCTGATGCTGTGCAAGCCTGCATGCATCTGATTTTGTTAAAACGATGATAATTTATCTGTGCATGGCAAGTCAGATCACTGCAGACTTTCCGTGTGTACCTGGCGTGATGGTTCATATTGTCCCTAGAACACCTGACTGGGGAGGAGATGACGGTACATCTTCCCAGGTAATGGTTAAAGCAACTGGTTAATTTGAAACAAAAGTCCAATTTGGCTTCTTACAGGTATTCTGCAACAGAACTCTAAAAGGACATAGGAGCAGGTTCTTGACATTTGCATTGACATATGGGCTCTGATGTTGCAGAGCAAAGCTGAGAGAACAAAAAATACGACGAAGCCTCACAACAATATTTGGCTAAAAATATTTCAGGACATTTCCATGATTCCACAGGAAACTCAGATAGATTGTATCAGAATGAAATGTATCATTTCACATGCATTTCTATTTTAAGCAACACAGAAGAATGATACAATCACTATTCACAGCTTAAATCCTTTTTGTAGTGCAGGCAGGCTAATGGTCATGATTCCATGCAGAGCCATACGCAGGTTTGGGTAAAAGGACTGCAGTGCATTTTAGGCATCAGAAATTATATTTAAAAAAATTATTAGTACTGGAAGATCATTTTTCCCCACTTTATTCAGTGCTGATTGCACCCAGATTCATAAATGGGACTAGAACACTTCAGGAAAACATTACTTCAGTTTTTACACCCACAGCATAGAGGTGTTGAAATGAAATTCCGTTTAATTCCTAGGGTATCATTCTTGGGAGGACCTGTCTGTAAGTTCAAACACTTACTATTTATTTATTTATCTATCAATTATTTATTTCCATGTCAGTAAACATACTCTTCCTACTGGAACAAGAGAGTCAAATTTAATGCCCAGTCAAAAATCTATGCATTTATTGTAAGGAATGTTTCTGGAGTTACCATATGCCACCCTTTATCTTTGAAAACCCAAAGATCGATACAGAACCTTAGAGGAGCTTCATGGTGGGACCTCCAGTCTATCCTGAACTCCTGGTTAACTCCAGTTTATCCCTCTGGACATTTATGGTCCTTAACCATCTGTTAAGGACCTTCATCAATGTAACTGTACAGCCTTCTCCACTAAGATTTTTTCACCGTATTACCTTTACTTTTAGAAAAGGTCTTCCTAATGTCTAAACCGTATCTTTCTGGCTTCAAGACCATTCTTTTTCTCTCTCTCATGAAAATGAAGAAAGAATTGCTGTTTGATCTTGAATACCTGTTTATGTCTTCAAGGAATGGCTGTCAAGCAACACCTTAATCCTCTCTGCGCTAGAATAAAAAAATACTACATTGATCTTTTTTCATAGGACTCATCTGCTAGACTCTGAGTCATTCACACTTGTCTTCTTTACAGATTCCCTTCAGTAATTCCACTGTTTTTTTCTTGAAGTAGAAGGCTCAGGAGTACAGTACTCAAGGTAATCCCCCACCATTATGAAGCAGAACAAACACTATTAATCCTACGAAGAACTTCTTCATCTGCTTCTTAATTACTCCAGTAGGAGGTTAGTAATTTTATTTGGCAACAGCATGAAATTGTTCATTCGTGTTCATCTAGTTGCCTACAATAGTTTCATGATTTTTTAATGCAAAATTATGTCTAAGTTCAGCTGATTATTGTCGCCTAGATTTTTTTAATACTGCTTTTTAACTTGATGAAACACTGTTATGACTGTAGCACTGGGGTGTTTCTTTCCTCTTCCTTGTCAAGGTTATACTCCACATGAAATATTTTCAATTGAGAAAATAAATGCTGGGCTTGTAGGTCTACGAAATATTTGCTTCTCGTTGCTGGCTGATGGAGGGAGACAATGTGTGTGTAAGTATGAATGAATATTTAATAATATATATGTGGTTAGGGAAGGTCTTAGTTTTGTGAAGCTGTAACTTGCTGAAATTCCCCTCCTATTGAATAATTAAACAAATACCAGCTGGTGACAAATTAAGAGCTAATTTACCTACATTTTAAAACATCAGTAGAAATTCAGACTGTGCCATCAGAATTTTAAAAAATTGTCTTGGCCCTGTCCCCAGCAAGATAATAAGATGGTTAACAAGGAAAGACAGACTCATTCTATCAGATGCATAGTTACACATCAAATGAGCAAAGATTTTAATAGAAACACTGCCAAAACCCAATACTATTGTTGTTACCTATGACAAATTACTGAAGAATAGCTTCTAATCAGGAAAAGAGAGAGCAGTTGTCAGATGGGAGTCAAAATCCACATGAAATCCCTCTCCTCCTCCCAATAACATTATTCTCCCTCCAAAATACTGTCAATAAAAAGTCCAATGCTGCTTTGATTTTCATGCAACTTTGTGGTTTTTTTGGGTTTTTTTTGGTTTTTTTTTTTTTTTTTTTTTTGTTTGGTGGTGTTTTTTTTTGTTTTTTTTTTTTGGTATGATTCTAACATTGTAATAAAAATTGCAACATACAGAATTGAAATTAATTAATTGTTCTTTTGATGGATTCAGATAATTCTGCTTGAAAGAATGCAGTGCAACCAAGTTTTCTTGCTGGTCCATTTCATAGTTATTTAGGATCCTCATGAACTGGTCACAGTAAGAAAAATTTCCCAGAATGAGATGCACAAAAGTAAAAGCCACACATGCCATACCAAAAAAAACCCAAATCAAACCGACTTTGGACAAACTCAGACATTTATTTTTAACCTATTTCTCTTTATCTTCCTGTAAACGATTAATGCAAAATTTTCAGTGCAGAACTTTCAGGTACCAACCGCATTCTCTGAGCATTAGACATGAGCGAGCAAAGCCACAATCCCAACGCATCTGTTGGCCAATTTGAAGGCTGAGTCCTTGTCCAAAACTGAAGGTGGCTTCGTGCCAGTCGTGCTCCAGCCCAGCATAGAGCAGCTGCAGGGCTGCTGTAAACTGCTGCTTGGCGGAGCTCCAAGGAGCCGATCTGCCAGCTGGTGACTGCTGAAGCAAAAAATCCATTCATCTTTTTCCCTTTTATTTTTCAGTAGCTCAGCTAGAACCAACAATTTCTCTGCCCCAGAAATCCCCAGTGCCACTCTACAGTCTGCCTAACTGTGGACCCAGGAAATGGGTTGCAATTAGGATGCAAATGGGGTTCTGAAATTTCTTTCAAAAGTAGCCCATTTTAAATAAATGCAGAGGAAAGAAAAGGCCCCCTTTGTTGTTTCAAATATGTCTTAACCTTTAAGAAAACATCTGGATTTGAATTTCTTGCTCATATTAAACACACTCGCAAGAAGTGCATGCCTTCGTGCTTGAGTCTATTTCTCAAAAGGAAAAAAACAATTATTAAAATCTGATTGGCTGTAAAATTTTTGTAAGTTTGTATTGTGATCACTTGTGCTTTAAGGTACATAAATGTGAGAAAGTTCGCAGTACTTTAGGTTTGATTATTCCACACTAGTGCTAAATAAATTAGGATTGAACCGAAATGGGAACTTAATATTCTTAAAATATTCTTTCCATAATTTTTTTTGAGGGTTCATTTTTTGCGATGAAGTCTAGCAACTTTTTCTTATATTAAGAAAAAACCCCAACCTATAGTAATGCTTCAACAACCTAGCATAAAGTAATGAAAATGTACTACTTTTATAGAAAGCTCCAGAATGAAACGTTATAAACAAAACACTGCAGCCATTCATCACTTTCCATTTTCAAAGCCAATGAGTGAAATATGACAAGAGTTAACAACAAGACAACACTGCTGCAGGACATTTGAAAATGAATATTGTTTCTGACTGTCTGGAGATAAAGTACTAATAAAAAATGACAGGGAAAGACATGAATTACAAAAACACCCCAAAAAGGGTGCAGATTTTTAAGATGTCTGTGCCCAGAGGCATTTGGGAGTCTTAGACGCCTATAATGTAATTCTTCCAAGTACAGCAACTTTCTTAAATACATCATTCTGACAGCAGACATAGAGAATAAAACCAAACAAAACACGCTCTCATCAGTGTACCTGCTGCACCCTGACAACCAAACAATGGTGCATTTGAAGAACATGGTTTTACCACCCCAAAGGATTTTACACTTTCAGAGGTGTTAATGGAAGCACACTTTAGAGAGCAATTATTCTGACAGAAACCTGAAGACTTTCTGGATTCTGTCATGTTTTCTACTGCTTAATTACTTTGTGTTTGCAGATACACGAGGAATGTAAAATGTGTTCTCCAATGTAGTATTTACTACACAGCCCAGCACGGCTCCCTTGGCCCTTGTCAGGTCTCAGCTGGATTGCAGCACCTTTCGCAGAACTGTGTCCATTTGCAGCCTAGCCCAGAATTCATAAAATATCAAGAAACACAAAGGAGTCCAGACACAAACCAAGGTGCTACAGCTCTATATTTCTTCTAAGGATGGAAAGGATGAAGCCCTTTGTGATGCTTTTGAATTTATACACCTTCAGATGCCTTTTGCAGTTCTGACAGTTTATATAAGTGCAGATCTAATTTACCAAAACACAGGTTAATTCAGTGCTTTGATATGCCACATCTGTCACTATGTCAGCTTCTTAATTTCTACATCTCCTCATTTTTGCGCTTACCAGCTTCCAGCCTAGAGACGATCCAACACAAAATGTAATTTAGCTGCAGCAGGTAATTGTTCTTCATTCAAGTCTCTTAAAAATCACTCACTCTTACTGATTTCAGTAGCATCTGGACTGAGAGAGTAGCTTTTACAATCCAGACCTGCATCTATTGAACATCTGATGCTGCCTTCTGGCAACGTGGGACAAATGAAAGAAATAAAGTCCAGCGTGGCAAAACAAGGCATGGACTTTTATCAAGAGGTTATGGGTAAGGACCAGCTGCTGATCGATTTGTCAGCTCTACTGCCGTCCTTTATAAAATGAATGCAGTCAACATAAATCACAAACATTTTTCTTTCTGCCTTTCACTTCCTTACTGAAAACAAAAATTATGAGATACTAAAATGCTGCCTCTTTGCCATGAGGCCATTTAAACAAACAGGCAAATTGAATAAAAATTAACTATAGAGGTGAGTTAATGCCCTAAAAGAATTTTATGGTAGTGATGATACAAATGCAATAAGTAACAGACTGAGTGCTTAAATAACATCTCCATCTTCTCACAACATGGAATTATTCTTGCCAAATTTTATTTATCTGAGTAATAATGCACAGTTAAGGCAACAAGGTGTAAAAGAACGTAATGCTGTTTTATAAAGCAGGAAGAAAACAGCAAAGAATTTCCCATGAATTGCTAGTAACAGTAAATCACTGCTCTGCATTCTCAATACTGCATTTCAAGGATTAACTTGAAAATTTTTCTCATTAGTAAAGCTAAGAGAAAATTTTGCATTTTACAGCTGTTTGCCACCCCTTCCAAATAAAACAATCGGAACTTTGAAGCTGTTAATCATATTCTTCAAAAATACTACAAAATTCATTTAGATGATACTGAATACACCTCATTATACCCCATGGCTTAAAACTCTAAATAACTGCAACAACACACTTATGAAAATGAAAGCTACTAAATAGTGTGAATCCTTCAATGACAGAACTACCAAACAGCAGGATATTCTATGTGAGACAGCAAATATTTCTCAGCCTGCATCTAAGTCTTCCCCAAGATCAGAAAGTCAAAACAAAAAAGTTTCTTACGTTGTAGCTGGAGAAAAAAAATGGTATAAAAGATGCAATGGACTTTTACACACATTTAAAATATATGTTAAATCCCTAACCTAAACAGCCTGTCTTTAGCAAATACTAGCTCCCCTATCTCCAGCAATTCTCGTAACACCTCTGCCTCTACTGAAGCCTTCAGCATCTTTTTTTCCTGATCTTGTATCCCCTCAGATTCTTTGGGCAGACACAGCTATTGAAGCCATGATGAGGAAGATCTCTTCATTAAGCTCTTTTTACGCACAGGCTCCACCGTTGGGTACAGGCAGCAAGCCTAGAATAAGAGGCTCAAGTCAAACTTGTCCTTGGACCTCCCAGGCTGCATTCCAGGAGACTGGATAAGCCCCATGTTCACCCAGCACTTTGGGTCTCACTATCTCTGTGCAACCCAAGAAATTAGGGCCACTTGTGCAACGCTTTTAGCTACAGTCATATAGAAAGCCACAGGTGTATACAGCCAAGGTCCTCTTTTGCATAACTGATGGCAAAATTAACTGATAGGAAAGGAGAAGTGGATCCATGGGAACACAAGGGTCACTTCAAAAGACCACAGTTAGTGCAGTGTGGGCAGTGAAGTAAGACACAAAGGTCATGAGGAAACACTAAGGGAGCTTGCTCTGGAATTACAAGCAGGAAAGCTGCACAAGTGCTAATTAGCCCTTCTGAAAGCGTGTGCTGCTCAGCTGACATTTGTTGCTATGCTGACAGGGAGTTCTG
This sequence comes from Ifrita kowaldi, assembly GCA_013398055.1. Taxonomy (NCBI): domain Eukaryota; kingdom Metazoa; phylum Chordata; class Aves; order Passeriformes; family Cinclosomatidae; genus Ifrita; species Ifrita kowaldi. The sequence goes on from VZRS01000213.1 coordinate 32,360, forward strand.
GCTTTGCAAGCCAAGCCAGTATTTCTGTACAGCATTTGATGTGCCATGTAGACCTAAGTCATTCAAGGATCTCTGCCTTGTGCCTTACCTATTTTATTAATGACCAGCTGTCTGAAAGCTGTGAAGTCCACTTCTAGCCTCAGGCCTGACATGTGGTCACCAAAACCCGATTACTGTACCTGTAGATCATCGGAATTAAAACTGACTTGCGGGCGGCAAGTACCTTGGACAGCTACTAATACATACATGCTTAGTCTTTATTAAGTTTCCAATTATATGCTTATTTGTTTGCTAATCTAATATCACCTAACATGCTTTCCCAGAGTATTAGAAATTCCATATATAAAATGAAATTCATATGATGATGTATTCCCTTAGATAATATACCGGGAGACAGCAGCCTTAGTGGCTGTTGTGGTAGTCTCAGAAAGATTTTAATATGCAGTGTACAGTTGCTTATATCCTATATTGCTCTTTATCTGAAAAATACTTTTAGGAAAAGAAAGTAAAACTATAGAAATTATGTTTACAGATGTTATGGTCAGGATAAGAATCTCAACACTTTGGCATGTGAGGCTTTTGCTTTAATAGCTGGGCATATTATAGGGTCTCAAAACTATTGTGTCTCTGTATATTTTTTGTACCACATATACTTATACATACTTATCGTATATACTTATCTTTGAGTTCAGGACTTTCTCATCTACCTTTCAATTAGTGAATGCCACAAATCAGATTTCTTATGAATGTCTGCCTTCTGAAATAAGCACTGCTTCCTTTTTCATAAAAGAACACACAAAACCCCAGATGGATTGTACTTAGCCAACACTCATCTTTTTTCATTACATTATTTAACAATAATAAAAAATCCATCTATTAAATTTTCATAAATGAGTTCCATAAATCAGCATCCTTACTGTTGAAAGCAATAAGGGCTGAACTTATAAGTACAGTGAGGGAAATTGCATACATTGGCAAATGATGATTACCTACTGTCATATTAATCAGCAACACTGTCCCTCAGGTCAATATACAGTCTGCAAAGAAGAAATCAGCAGACTAATGCAAAGGGCAAATTTTATCCTGATGACAAGTAAAGAAATCCTAATTGCCCTTAAACTGACTTGATTTTTTATTTTTATGATGAGATTACTGAGACAAAGATATTTTTTAAGGGAAAGAGAAAATATTATTTTTATTTTAATATCTGTATATGAGGGCACCTGTTTTAGGAATGAAATATCACAGAGTAGTCAGATTTTTTTATCCCATAAGTAAATTTCCATAATTAGGCCTTTCTTTGTGGCTAGGCCAAAAAATTATAACATAACTACAATCAATCCCTAGCCTTAATTTGTTGGGTTTAGTGTGTTGAACAAGATGAAGAAATAGACTCCTATGACAGGATGAAACATTACTATTCCGGAAAGATACTGACTCCCCACTGTAGGATTCAATCAGGAAAAAAATCTTGTACGAACTTTGCATCATAGGTCATCACTCAGTGAATTAGACTTCACTCATAATAGAAAAATTTCCCTTCAAATATTATCTTTAAAGATCTGGCTATCTATGATGGTTATAAATTTATGCTGTGTGAATCACTCCATGCCTAGTTTTTTTAAGGCACTGACATCTTAGAAATAGCAAAAGAACAAACAGGATTCTCCTGGAATAGGGAATATCTCTACCTTTTTTTTTCTGTTATATCAATAACCCAAGAATGTTTTAGCCTTGTTGGTATGGAATTGGTTCATATAAATTCTGTTCTCTAATCTCCATCTGTCAGTATCAAATATATTTACAGCAAGAAAATGTTGTCAGAGAGGGGAAAGGGACTCCCAGACAAGAGGTGTAAGTAGTTGTAAAGGAAATGTGACCTCCATAAGGAATCCATACAACTGATTTACATGAAAGAGAAGTTGCTTTACCAAAACAGTGTTTGCGCTTGAATGATGCAATCACAGAACCACAGAATGGTCTGGGTTGGAAGGGACATCAAACATCACCTTGTTCCAACCCCCCTGCCACAGCCAGGGACACCTTCCACTAAACCAGGTTGCTCAAAGACCCATCCAACGTGGTCCTGAACACTACCAGGGATGGAGGATCCCCAGCTTCTCTGGGTCATCTGTTCCAGTGCTTCACTACCCTCTGAGTAAAGAATTTCTTCCCAATATGTAGTCTAAATCTATCCTCTTTTAGTTAAAAACCATTCCCCCTTGCCCTGTCACTGTCTGTCCATGTAAAAAGTCACTCTTCCTCTATTTCTAAGCCCCCTTTAAGTATGGGAATGAGCTGTCAGGTGGCCCCAGAGTGTTCCCTTCTCCAGGCTGAACAGTCTCAGCTCTCTCAGCCTGTTTTCAGAGGAGAGGTGCTACAGCCCTCTGATCATCTTCATGGTCCTCCTCTGGACATGCACCAAGAGGTCCATATCCTTCCTGTGTTGGGGACCTCACAGCTGGATGAAGTACTCCAGGTGGGGTCCCACGAGAGCAGAGTAGGGACGCAGAATCAACCCCCTTGACCTGCTGACCACTGCTTTTGGTGCAGCCCAGCACATGTTTGATTTCTGAGATGCAAGTGCACATTGCTGGGTCACATCAAGCTTCTTATTCACCAGCACTTCTGAGTCCTTCTCCTCAGCGCTGCTGTCCATCCATTCTCTGCCCAGCCTGTGTTTGTGCTTGAGATTGCCCTGACCCACGTGCAGCACCTTGCACTTGGCCTTGTTGAACTCCCTGAGGTTCCCACAGGCCCACTTCTCCAGGTCCCTCTGGATGCCATCCCTTCCTCCAGCGTGGCAACCACACCACACAGCCTGGTGTCATCAGCAAACCTGCTGAGGGTGCTCCTGATCCCACTGTCCGTGTCACCAACAGCGATGTTAAACAGGGCTGGTCCCAACACCCAGCCCTGCGGTCACCACTTGTCACTGAGCCCCACCTGGACACTGAGCCATTGACCACAACTCTTTGAGTGCGAACATGCAGCTGATTCCTTATCCACCGGGTGGCCCATCTGTCACATCCATGCTTCTCCAGTTCAGAGACAAGGATGCCATGTGGGACAGTGTGAGATTCTTTGCACAAGCCCAGGCAGATTATGTCACTTGCTCTTTCCTAATCCACCTATAGCCCAGTCATAGAAGGCCAATTTGCCCTTAGCGAAGCCATGCTGGCTGTCATCAATCTATTATGTTCTAAAAATATCCAAAACCTTATCTCCTTACATTTCTAAATTGTGTATAGTTGGTGGTGATAGGAAATTTCCCTCACTGTGTAATTTCAGAGAAACCAAGTTTCACATAGGTAAGATAACCCATCAGATAAGTACATTAAATAACCTCTTTCTGCCTATGCTAGCAGCTTACACAAAAGAGGAAAAATATTTCATAGCATTTTTACTGTACCTCTCTAAGGGTCCATTCAGCTCAGCCCTCTTTAACACAGCTAATGCAGGACAGCATTCATGATGAGACACACTACTCGGTGTCCAGGAAAATGAACTCTAATAAGGTAAAACTATTTCATATATTTCATGTATTTTAAGGCCAGAAAATGCCACTGTAATCATGTTGTTTGCCCTTCTCTGCAGTAGGAGCCATAGATTTCTCTTGGCGAAATCAGGTAATCCAGAAGAGGGGGTGGAATTACAGCATAATTTAGAAAACTAAAAGTAATGGAGAATGCATTTTATTTCTTCTTAATCCACTAAAATATTTTTTCAACAATGCTATCTAGGTCCTTACTGGAAATGTTGCTATATTTTGGTGACAAATCCTACGTTGGTATTTGAACAAGAAAAAGTAGGCATAATGCTACTGACAAAACTGCTGCTAGGAGATAGTGTGTCTACAGAGCAAAGGGGACTAATTTTTAAGACATTTAGGAATACACAATTCTTGGAGAAAATGCTGGTTGGATTTGGAGCTAAGCCTGTCTGGAGAAAGTTTGGTCATTTAAGTAGTCATATTGATGACTTGATTTGAAGAAGTCAGATTTGAAGGCCTTATTCTCTTACATACATGATTATATAGGATGCATGACCATGAGGAGCCCAATACAGCCTTCAAATGAGAAAGAACCCAAAACTTAAAAAAACCCTGAAACCTATGTACCAAGATCATGGTCCTTAGAAAAGTAACCTTCCCATCTTCTTACTTCCCTGGAAACATGGGGCGGGGGGGGAAGGCAGTTATTTCAAAATATGCAAATAAAAGCTCCTTATTTCCTTCAGCAAAGCTATATTACACAAACTTAGCAAGGGAAAATGAACAAAAGAAAACAAAAACCAAAACAAACATCACTTGAAATTTTGTTTTTTGCCTTTCCTTCTAGGATAACCGACATCAAAAACTTTGGCAAAAATACTGAAATACTTCTATTGGTTTCTGCTTCTCTATTCCTATGCCTACCCTAGGGAAAGTTAGCAAGATTATATTTCATATTGCACCTCCAACTTTCTGCAATAAAGCACATAGGAAGGCACTTAGCTACTGCCTGTTACAGCATATCCTTTCTCTGTAAAAGTTTACACTTTCTTTACTTTACAGCCCGCAATGTCAGTTTCTCACTTGAAAAAAAAAAAGTAAGAGATGATTTGCTCACCATTATCACCAGGGCTGAAGCTTTGAAGAATGTTGGAGCAGTGCATCAGTCCTAAATAAGACCAGAAGAGTTTACAGCTAAATCTGGCAAGGAACACAAACTTTTCCAAGGGGTGAGTCCTTTGGCCAGCTTAAGTGGCATGACCTGCATGGCTTCCGGTCAAGCCATTCAAGCAATAAATAGCTCTCAAAACACTCCCTAGAGGAGAGATCTCTGACCTGACCATCAGACTTTCCGCTGCAAACTGAAACCCCTTCGAAGCTGAATTCCTCGATTTTGCAGCGTTATTACTGTTGCAGATATTCTCACTTTTTTCCCCTCACCAGCCAAAACAGCACATTTTTTAAATAGCTGCTTACCTGCAAAGGATCCATTTAATGTAATCCACAGGCAATGAACCAGGCTTCTGGTTGAGAGGTACCAACAACACCTAAACTGGCTAAAAATTTAGCCAGTACAGCTAAAGATTTAGCCAATATGGCCAAAACTGTGCTTCAACTCAGGAAAGCAACAAGCAGGATAAGAAAACTTTGTACACAGACAACAAAGCTGTCTAAGGCAACATCTCAGACACTCAATTAACTGTAGAGTGAGAGATAAAAGATGTTTAAAATCCATGAAGGAGGACAATGCGCACTCAGACACACCCTGAGTATTGATAAAAGATAGTCTCGCATTTGACTGACATCCACCAACTCCTAGAAGCCTATAAAGCACATACAAACAACTCCCAGAATATTCCAACCCAAAGCAGGTTATGCAGGCTATGCTTACCACGCATACGTAATCATTATTTGGGAGGGAATGTCTTACAAGCTGCCTATCTCACCTCTGGATTTCTGCTTCTCAGCCATTGGCAAATTGCTCCCCTCACCTGTGGAAACCTTGTGGGAAACAGGGAATACTCTATAATTCAGGGCACACACCCACTCTGCTGCCTCCAGATGTGCAGCTAGTGCATGTCATCTACCTTTCAGTCTCTTAAACACAACCTCTGTTGTGATCTGGAAGATGCTTAGGCACTAGTTTGACAGTTCTTTGCTCTGGTCCCAAAGTAAAAGCCTTCCTCAGCTGTGGAAAGAGAGATTGATTAAGCAGGGTGTCCTGGAGTAAAAACAAATATACTGATGACTATACTACTAGGTGTGCTGAAAAAACACCCTTGTCTTGTCTACTTGTAGGAATATCAAGTAGAAATTTTGAAAACCCCAATTCACAAACATTTTCCTATCAACCAGAAGTAAATATGATGAATCAAGTTTTCAGGCATTGGAGTGCATTGGAACGCAACCCAGAGTATTTGTCCTAACACATATTTAATTTATGGCTGCCAGGATAGTCCCAAGATCACATTTCCCTCCAACTGGCTGAGCAATTGCATGGAGAGCCACAAGTAACCTCAGGATGTCTGTCAAGCAGTAGGAGACCCACCAACTGAACAGCTCGACATGCAATAAACAGCTCGCAGTCACCCTGTCAGAGATTGTG
>VZRS01000213.1:38527-59313 GCA_013398055.1 Ifrita kowaldi
TTGTCCTAACACATATTTAATTTATGGCTGCCAGGATAGTCCCAAGATCACATTTCCCTCCAACTGTAACACAAGTAACCTCAGGATGTCTGTCAAGCAGTAGGACACCCACCAACTGGTACCTGCCACATGCAATAAACAGCTCGCAGTCACCCTGTCAGAGCAGTCTCAACAGCTCACCTCCACGGGCCAAACAGGTTAACAGCCGACTCCTGGCTTTCCATGTAGGAATAATTACACAAACTCCCATACTGACATCTACCTGCATAGTGCTAGGGAAAGAAATGAAATGCAGAAGCTCTACACCAAGCCTGATTACCCCAAACCTGCAACACAGCCCTGCAACACAGCCCAGCCACCCCAATCGGTTATCCCTTAGTGCACTGTACATCGCTGCTTTGGGAAAACTCAGGTTCAAGAAGCATCCCTGTTTCATCTTTCTGTTCCTTGTCCCTCTCTTTTTCCATTTCCTCATTTTTCTGGAGGCACAGCTACAAGGAAGAAGAACTTGCAGCTTGCAGTTGCTTCTATGCCAAAAGTCAATCTGTCCAACAGTCACAGTGACAGCATTTCGAGTACTGACAACAGAAAATGTAGAATGTGCCTGACTGCCAGGCTGCAGTGCAGAGAACTGCTGGCTGCCCTGAGCTCCAAAGAATTTGAACAACCCTGCCAGAAGAGGAGCAGACCATCAAAGCTGGAGTCGTGCTCTTTCTGCAAGCTTGACCAGGGACATGACACACTCTGATTCCCTTTCCATGAACTACGCTCTCTTGAAATGTGGGAAACACACAGGCACTTGAAATCTTTTCATGAGATGCAGTGATATATGAAGTAAATTGGGTTCCAAAAAACCCCTCAGACTGACTCCTTTGCAAATTGGGTTTGAATTGAAATGGGGATCTTAACTTTTCAGACTGCTTCCCTTTAAATTCAGAAAAGCGTGTGCAGGAGAATAAATAATAAGCAGCTTCTACGGAGAAAGAAAAGCACTCTCCTTTCAGTACTTGAAGAGGAATGCTGAAGGTGTATGTGAATACACATCTTTATATGTGAAGAAAAATCCATCCCATGCCAATGCAAAAATGAAACTGCTTCTCAATAGCAGAAACATAGGGTCTCCCTTCACTTCAGAAGTTATCTACTTGAAAAATAGTCTGCATTCAACAAATTTCATTTCAAGATAAGAGCACCGTGGCTTTGAAATTTTAATGGTGGATTTATAAAAATCTATGCTGTAAGTTCAACACAAACCCTCATGAGAATCTATAACTAAAATGACCAACTGTAAGTTTTCATTAATATTAAAACACATCCTCCTGAAAGCTCTCATAAGGACATATTTTATTTTTCTTTTTTTTTTCCACCTGGTAACAGTCACTAAGCTTTATATTAGTAAAATTTAAGTATCACAATATCACCTTAAATTAAGATCAAGCAGACTTGCACGTTAACATGAAGAAAAATAAAAATGACACCTACAGTACAAACTTCTCTTTCTATGTTTAGTAGATATTTACACAGAAAGAATATTATTGATTGTTATTTAAGATTCTGCTTAATAAAAATATTTTACTTCCTTCTTGGAGCTTTTAATATTAAACAGTGTTCAAACAATGTTTCCTAGAACAAATCTCATGAATGCAGAGAAGGAAAGAACTCGCAGAGATATCAAAGTGCAGAAAGGAAAAAAACCTTTACCCTAGTGAAAAAACCAATGAATTTCTCACCCACAAGAAGTGTTAGAACAGGTCAGGTCACATTGCACACGTAATATTTTCTACAGTGTTGCTAGAAATGCTGAAATTATGTACTGGCTGGATTAGACCATTATAAATATAAATATAAATATAAATATATATAAATATAGCCAGTGTAGATGTGAAATAAAAAGCACACTAAATCTAATTAGTCTTCAATGCCATAAACAATACCTATTATATGTTATTTCATTCTCTTGGGAAAGAAATATATGGTAATTTGCTAAGCTATTTTCACTTTATTCTTAACATTTATGGCTATTACTGGTAGAAAGCAACAACAGCTTGACTTTTTAGCATGCAAAATGCTTGATCTGAAAAAGACACATAAAAGAAAAATATATGCAGTTTCCCATTTGCACTGTGTCAGCAAAGTCTTTCACCAGGCATTCTTAGTAGAGTATGCTAATTAAAGGTGAATCCTGGTTCTTACAAATTCTCAGGGGAAGACAAGGAAATGAGGTATGAGAATGAAATAATTTATAGGGGTGTGGCATTAAAAAAAACCCCTAATTTCCCTCTCTTGCCAAAGCTTTGTGTGTGAATTCCGACAGATGCAGAGCATTCCAAAGCCTGTTTCAGAAACGCCCCACATTTAGCAGCTGTGCCTCTGCTCAGGCTGTATTTGCTGTGTTTAACTGTGGTCGTTATTGCTTTGTTCTCAAACATGAGGCTGTAACACGACGTCTACATTGTAGGGAATCACCTCAAGCAGGGTATAGCATCCCCATAGCATTATTTAAACTTTTGCCCTGGGGACTTGGGGTTTTCTGCAGGACATTTCTCTTGGAAACCACACCTTTTAAAATTATAGCAACTAAAACAATCGCTGCTCTGCTGGCCAATATGGGGCAGAACTCTGTGTGTGCAAAACTTACCCCACTATATTAAGTTTTGTACCTTTGCCATCTTTACTGTTTACCCTTCTGCAGCCACCCCTGCTAATTCCCTTGTGCCAGGGTCAGAGTTTGAGTGGCTATGCAGTGAATTAAATAAGGAAGCTGGCGTACCTGAAAACTACATCTTTCAACTCTCTCTCTACGTGGAAAGTTATTTTTCAACCAGAACAGTTCACTGATCAAGTGCTTTTTAGTCACACAAGAAAAGCAGCCAGAACAACCAGCTCAAGAGGAAGAGGGAGACCAAGTTTTGGTTTTTGGGGGTTTTTTTTAGGGTTTTTTGTTTGTTTTGTTTGGGTTTTTTTTTAGGGTTTTTTGTTTGTTTTGTTTTTTTGTTTGTTTGTTTTGTTTTAATGAGAGGGCAGCGATGCTGCACGTGAAAGCGGGTTACGCAAGAAAGTTTGGTGGGGATCCGTCTCCTCCCCTGCCTGAGCTCTGCTGCCAGATGCAGAGCACTTGAGCCTCTGTTGTGCTGTGATGCACCAGCGGCATTTGCTCCTGAAGGGAAGCAAGACTCCTGTAGACACAGGGCATCCCAGCCATCTCCAGTGCCAGAGTTTTCCCCGTGCATAACTACAACCTTCCTACACCTGGTCCTATGCCACTGCCACCTCCATCCAGCCTGCATGGCTACTGGATCTGCCACATTCCTCTCTGAGACTTGTTCCTAGTTCCGGTTCTTCCAGGCATGCAAGCAGCTGCAAGTACTGGTTAAACTTTCTCTAAATTATTTTGTTCTCATACCTCACTTCCTTGTCTTCCCCTGGTAATTTTTAAGAACCAGAATTCACCTATAATTAGCATATACTCTACTAAGAATGCCTAAACTTTTCTCTATGTGACATCAGTGGGAGTCACCAGCTCTAGAATTTCCCAAGGGCACCATCTAACTTGACTTTGCTCTTCCAGAACTTCATATTCACTGCTTCAGTAGGAAAAAGCCACAAACATTCAACTACCTTACTTCCTAGCAGGCCATTAAATGAAAGCCATCATCATGGTAAATGTCAGATCTTCAAGTAAATGATGACAGAAAACAAATCAAAATCTAAAATATATACAGAGCCCTTCATTATTCTTCCTAGGATGTAAATTATTAATAAAAATTGCATTGGAATAAACATATTTACATGGGATTTGCACGGGTTACATTACATCATCTTAAAGCACTAGCTATAAATTGACTTCCCCTCTGAGATCAGATTTGTTTAAAACCAGACAGAATATATTGCTCTGTAGGATGACATTTTTAAAAAACTATTTGCAAAAGTGTAATGTATGTATATTTTCCAGGTTTTGAAAAGAAGCTGTAGAGATAAAAATTTATTACTAAATCTGGGAGATAAAATGATTCAGTAAATGCTGCTGTGAAAGCCTACTGGTCATAGGAGGATGTAAAACATTCCTGTCCATATTGTGGAAGCGCCAGCTGAAGGATGACACCAGGTATAAAGCACTCAAAAGTTCAGCTTAAAAAATTCTTTTTCATTTAACACTTCCCTCATTTTAACTTGTCTACTCATACAACAACTATGTCCTCTGCTATATGATCACTTCACAAATATTAATGCAATCTTGACGACAGTCAAGGGAGAAAAGGATGAAATATCAGCTAATAGGCACATGACAAACAGAGGATTTTCTAATTTTACACAAGAATCTTTTGACCCCAGAACTGACTCAGGCATTCTGGATTCCAGTCCAGAAGAACATGGTTCTTACAACTACACTGGTTGTAAAAAGCACCAGCATTTACACAGAACAAATAACAGGTTCATAATTTGTTCTTACAGAAGAAATAATGAAATTCTTAATGCACTCTTATCCTGCAACACCCAAAGTCCATCTGTTCTGGTCTGGCAGGCATTTGCTTGTTTTTAAAATGTGACAGACTCTTTATCAGATTATTTTTTATCACCATTAATGCTATTCTCAGACACACTATTCAATATACGATAAATAAATCAGCATCACTTCTATGCCCTGTTACATATATTGAAAAAGGCTTTTCCAAAAGCTTTGAGACTGTGAATTACTTTGATATTTCTGTTTTGAGAGTGAAGGTACTAGGGTTTTTGCTTATCCACACTGCTCATAACCGAAGGATTGTAATGACCCAGACAAAGCCTTTTTCATAATGAAACATTTCTTTTCTTTACAGATTTCTGGGAGGAGATCCTGAATTTAGACAAATGACTGCAGATGGTGATATAAAGCTGTACAGAAGACAAATGGTAGCTGTAGCTTTCAGGTGAAACTCTCTGTTTTATACAGAGCCCTTGTAAGGTCTACAGAACATTTTGTTGCTGGAAATAGAACTTCACTACGATTTAAGTCTTTTGTATGCACTTGTGCCGGCTGCTTACAAAGAGCACTTGCTCAGTGGATCTGAGCATACACCTACATGACTCTTACTGAAGGTTTGGGGCTTTAAGGAATACACTTAAAAGGCTCTTCTGGTTGGTTGTTTGGTTTGTCCCCCCTTCTGATATCTTCTGAGTAACAGGAAATATGAGAGCTAGCAACTCCCAGAAGTATCAAGGGAGAACTTATTGTCCCTGGATTTATAGACAGCATACCAGATAATGGAGAAGGAAGAAATTGCTTTTCTTCTTTGTTATGTATATGGTGAAATGTGTATGATCAGATTTTTAGAGGCAGATATTGCTATCAGAGTATATTTTAAGGACATATTTAAAGTATATTTTTAAGACCATTAAGGACAAAATCCTAGTTTTTCAGCTTTTAAGCAAGGATGCAAAGGAGAAATCCACCTTCACCTCCCACTTTCTCCATTACAATGGAAGCTCAGACACTGCAATGGAGAATTTGCCACAATACAAGAAACCTTGCTCCTCATTTTTATGTCAAGTCTCTGAACTCTGCACAAAAGGTAGTGGAAAGGTTTCCTGAGGCTAAGAACAATTGTATGAGGTGCATGTATTCCATGCATATATCTTTCCATCCATTGCACATATTGTTTTCAAAACAATCAACAGATTTATTTTAATGCCACAAGTTTAAGCTATGAGTTTTGTGAAAATTTTGCTTGAGGCTTAAATTGAAGCCCTCTGAAGTCAGCGTATACCTCCCTCAGTGGTCTGAACATATTTGTTAAAAATATCTTTAATCCTACTTCAAATTTCTAGTCTTTTTTATATTCCTCCTTTTTTCACTTTTTAAAAAAAAAATTTTAAAAATATTTTTTTATTTCCTCCCTCTGCCTTTCTTTTAATGATTCATATAAATTCATTGCTACTTTCGCTGTCTCCTCACTCATTCAGGATTGCTTTCCTGCCTGAAAAGGGTAGGTAACTTCTGACCTTCTTCCCCAGGATTGCTAACTATATCATATATATTAACTTTAAAAATTATGTAGAAAGAATCTAATTTATATCCCCAGGTGCACTTATATAAAATTTTTAAGGGCTTCAGTTCAGCCCTTAAAGGATATAACTTAGTGGTTTCTTACCAAGGAATTTACAAAGTAACCCACTAACTTTAGTCAGCTCTGAATTAGGGCCCTTAATAATTGGAATTTACTTCTGAATGTTTTAGTGTGCAGGGGTAGCACATTAGAACCCTGCTGAAAAGAAAGCTCCTTTCTTAATTAATTAATTAATATATTAGACATTTTAAAAGAGGACCTCATAATGCTACTCTGAGCATGAGTGATACATCCCAAGTAAGACTGAGTGCTTAAATGGAAATAACCAAAACATCATCCCTCCTTTCAAATTAACTCCAGTAGTCTTGCCAAAATGTACCATTACCATGCAGCAGAACACCAGGCTGAATTTCTATAATATCCCCACTAAAACTAATTACAGAAAAGGAGAAAAACATCAAAAGATTTGTCTAATGATTGAGGTTTGAGCTTTGCTAAAAAATGTCTGGCGGAAATATACAGGACCTTTTACAATTTCAGTTAACCAGTTGACCCATTTTGAAAGATAGATCATGGTACTTGGTTTTCTGAGAAGTCACAATAAAATGTAATGATATAATATTTAAATTCTGTATGAAGAGTAGATGCTAGGAAGTCTTTAAGCAAAGAGGGTATTCTACATTATTTTCTTCTTGTTGTTTTGATAAAGAAAAAAAGAAAAGGAAGTGAATTATTTTTTAACAGAAAGTTATTTCATTTTTGTTAACTTTATTCCTGAAGCTGCTTCCTCAGATTCAAGCTAATTCAGTCCTCACTGAAAAAAATGGCAAAAACTTCATTTTATTTCACCGGTTGTTGGGTGAGAACATCAGTTGCTCTTATTCTGTGGTCTTTGTTTTTAACTTCTCCTTCATCACAGGAAAAGGAACCGGAAAAGACTGTATATAACTTAGAACAAAAACATCTATTGTAATCTCAGTATAAACTTGGGATTGTCAGTTCACTGAAAATTGTCACAGTTCTCTAGTTTTACCACACATGGCAGTCAGTTCACCGTGTTTTATATGGAAAAACAGTTTCATAAAGAACACATTAAATCTTTAGGATGCAATGCAGGGGGAATTGGGATATCATTATGTCTTTAAAATTAGACATGTCTAGATATTTCAGATGCTAAAACTCTTGTTTGTGCGCTCAAGGAAGGGACACCTACCCACCTCAGAGGTTCTGTTAAAGCTAAAAAGAGGTGCTTGTCCTAGGACTGCAATTATGCAATGTCTGAATACTGCCAATCTTAGCCACTGAGATTCTTTGCACCCACATTACAAGGGATGGGGAGTTGCTTAGATTGCTGTGGTTTATGACCAGTTCCCTGTGTTCAACATGCTCTCTTACAGACAAGAATCAAAATTCGCCTCTTTCCCTCTTGAAGACGCAAAATTTATTAGCATTAAAACTGTCAAGTGATTTAATGCAAGAAGTTTTACTCTTAAACTGCTCAGACTACAAAATGCAGAAAATAGTAACAAAACATTGGAAAAAGGAAAAATGCAGATTAATAAATGTGGTAGCACTCCTATGACAAACTGCAAAACCATATGATATCTTATTTTTTGAAATACAATTAAAATGTCTATAAACTGCTTTATGAAATACTAATTTAGTTACCATTACACTGCACATTGAATTGCAGATAACACTTTAAGATTCCTTTCCGAAACCACCACAGAATATTTTCAGCCCATTTCTTTCTCAGCAAGTACACAAAGTGTCTTATTCTGTTGATAAGACTACTGTACAGTAGCACAGCCAACAGTCCTCAAAAGAAAACAACGTGGATTCTAATGACAGAGTTTGTACACAATTTTACTCTATTTTAAACGGTAAAGCTGCGAACCTAACAACTTGTGGGAGTCAAAATCATATCTGGATCCAAACTTGTTAGAAACTGACAGCTTGGAGCTCATAGAGCTCTGTGAAAAGCAACAATCAAATTTCCACTTAAAACACTGTGGTTCAAATTTGCCAGGGGAAAGATTGAAACACCACCTCTGTATTTTCAAGGGAACAACAAGACAGATTATAACTTACAGAAATTTATTTTGATATTTTCTTAATTTTGCACAGTCAAGTAGTAAGGAGAAACACTGTAATTCTTACGACTAATCAATACTCTGTAATGATCTTGTTCAGAAAACCTTGGAAGAAAGAGAAGCCCCAGTTATCGTGTGCTGTGTAATGATCACTTTACACAATGCACACTATTTTCCATCTTCAGTCTTATGATAATGCATTACTAACAAAGCAATAGTAAAGATTACACTGCATTCTGGAATTTAATTAGGGAACATTCGCCTTTGACTCAGCAATTCCCAGGTTTTATGCTTTTCACCAGGCAACAGACTTTATTCTAGCTAAGAAGGCTACACCACTGTGAAGTGTAAAGGGCTTGTCGCATCCCTGCATGCAGGGCCTGACCTAACTTTATTTTCAGATTAATAATAAAGTCAAATTCCCATGGGAGGAAGCAAAGGAGAAGGCAGTGAAGTGCCAACCAGCACACTGCAGGGCACAGCTGAGCCCCTCAGCCAGAATGGTGGTGCCTTGGGCAAAACGTGTTCGAGAAAGGGCAGAAAATGCTGGGCAGAGAGGATGAGGGGAAAACCACACACATAGTCTGTGTCACAAAATTCAATAACCCTGAGGGAGGTAAGGCAGGAACAGGAGCAGCAACAAAGGGCGGGAGGGAGGCACCTAAAGTGATCATTAAGAATGAAGATTCAACAGAACTTTTTTCCATCTCTACGTTTGTTCGTGAAGGCGTCCATTAATGTGCTTAGCATAGCTTTGCTATTCACATGGTGCACAAAAATATGCTGAAAGATGATCATCTGGGTAGGTTGAGCACTTGTAATGCATAATGAGATGTAATTTTTAGTGTGTCTCTAAATTCTGTTTCTTTTACTTGGACACAGTAATAACATTCAGAGAAGAAACCAGCTTGTATACTCCTTGAAATTAAAGAAGTCAGCAAACCATTAGCATGAAATAATTCCTTTAGAGGTATTTTCAAACTGTATTTCACTGATGTATGTTACCTTCAGATTTATTACCAGAGCCATCCAGTAAAACCTGAAGTGTATTTTAGCGCCTCAACAAACTAATATCTTTTGGGTTTGATAGCAGCATTTCAAACCTCATGGTTGCTTTATCAGTGTGAATAACAAAAGAACAAATAAGCTTTTCATAAGCCTTCTATTCCTGACTTGGTGGGGTTTTTCCTCAGAGTTAAAAGAAAAAGAAAGTCTTGCAGCAATGTAAGTACTGTGCACAAGCTTTTGTTTGCCAGATTTGTTGCCTTAAAAATGTATTTTTATTATTAATCCGAAAAGCACTTTCAGTGTTCAGTGGATATGAAAATGATTCATAATGGAGAGGAAAAAGCTCTTGGGATATGCAGTGCTTCAGGGAGGAGACGCAATATACATACAAAAAGTAAATAAATTCCCTCTCAGTGCCCTCTGATTTGGTTTTTTTATAAATATCTGCAACACATTCTGTCAATACTAATGTTCAAAACATGTTTCAAACATGTGGCATGGGAAAGGGAACCCAAGTAAAATTCATTAAAAAGTCTTTTTTTTTAGCCTAGAGCAGGAAAATCAAGCAATGGCTTTCTCAGTAACAGATAAAGTAATTCTCATGTTGCTCTGGCAGCTTCATATTCCAATCGGGGTTTTCAGATCCTCTATAACAAAAAAACCTTGCTATGTAGAGCCACATTATAGATTATTTAAAATTCTGTTTTGAAGACAAAGAAATGACAGGAGCAGCAAATTATCTTTGCAGGTTCTAACATTCTCATGATAAGTACCATCACAACATCTAATCATCTAATGCTCATGGAAAATAAAGCTAAAATTGACACAAATATAGTAAAAATAATTCACATTAGTTTGCCACATTTGTGTTTTTGTATTAGTTTTTATGTGATTCTATGGGGCTTCATATTCACTTAAACAGCACATCCCCAAGAAGTTTTATTAAATAATGACAGATTCTTACTAGACTAGACAGATTCTTAAGGCACTTTTGCTAAATTAATTCAGTACAGCAGGACCATATACAAATACAGATGATTTCTGATGTTAGGAGGGTCTGATACACTAGGTAGCGATGTGACACAACTTGACACTGAAAATCATATGTGTGACTCTCAGGGCTTTCTCAAAGCTTCTAACTCCATGTTTACTATTAGGATAGCACCCAAGAATCCATTAACATGGTAACTTCACATGTGTTCTACATGTATGTAGATACATACTGTACACTGAAAATCAGTACATAACTAAATTCGATGGTTTCTTTATTGCCCGGTCCTGTTCCTTTTCATTTCACAGCGTTTTCAGTGTCTTCTAAGGAAAAACACCAGGGGATATACAGCTGATAAGCTGATATAAAATCACTTGTTTATTGCCTATGCGAGACCCACAACAGAACACACGTGCATGGATCTGTCACTTTGGTGTTTAAGGCACACACACGTCAGGCTACAAAACTCCAGGAGGACAGAAGTTCAATTTAAAATTCCACCAGTACTAATCTTAGTAATTCCCACAGTTTGAGAATTGAGCAGAACAAATGCTTTACCTTATCCTTGTAATGTCATTTGCTGAAAACAGGGGTCCTGCTTTTCCATGGTTTATGTCCACTATTTTAAATGACCTTGTACCTAGGAATGAACTTTCTAGCCTGCCAAACTTTAACGAAGGCTATCCTACAGAGCAAAATTAGTCAATTATACTCAATATTCAGGCACCTTCTACAAGCACTAACAATTCTTGAAGTGATAAGGAGAGTTGTTTGAGTGTTTAACTTCTATAATAAAGTAGACAGTTCATAAAGGTCTTGGTCATAAATTGAGAAAATCAAACTACGAAATTTTGTAGAGCTGAACAAAAGGAGACAAAAATAACATCAAAGTAATGAAACAGTAAGATGCAACAGTTTCTAGAGGAAGAGTTTGTATAGTTCCTGACTTTTTAAAAAATACTTCTGACTTTCTGAATATACACCTTTGACAATAGCAATCTCCTTATAGAAGTGAGATCTGTCATTTTTGCTGAAAGACTTCTGCTTAGCAAAACTGAATTTTCACCTTCAAGGGCACTGTGAAATATTGCCATAGAGACCACCTATTTTTGGAAAGAACTATCTAATGTGCATCTAGAGCTCAGCATTTGCTTTTTCTTGATCTGCATAATGTGGAGAATACTACTTTGGAAGTCAGAGGGAAAGTATTGTTGATATTGAACACCGAAAGAAAAAAAAATCAAAGTGGGAAGGGAGGAGGTTATAGAAAGTAGGGAAGAGTAGAACAGAAGAAAGACTTGAATTTCACTGGGTTTTAATTTTAGTGGTAAGCTTTTGTCTTCTTACCAGTCTAGAAAACATGCCTTTTCCTCATGTGCAGAATTCTGATTTGCATAATTGAAGGTCTCTAATTCTAACTGCATAACTTGCAATCATTCTCTTGAAGGAGACGAACACCAATACTACTCCTTGTATGCTTGAACAGTACATCAGTGAAAGCTTTGCCATCATTTTCTGCTTTGGTTTACTTAATTATTTCTGATTTAGCATGTAATTCTTTGACTACAGTCTTTTTTATTCTTAGTTTTTCTGGCACCTCTTCCACTGGAGGTTGGTGGAGGAAAGCCACAAAAGACTCAGCAGGTGTTGATAAGCAAACCTGTAGTGCTTGCAGCCCCTGCAGTATCAAACTAGCACAGCATGATTAATAGAAACAGTAGGGCATAGCCCCTATCTGCATTGTCCTGGCTGGGTTAGCTCCCTGATAGGAGAATTTTCTGCAGCTGAAAATCTCCTCTAAGGTGGTTTGTGTAACTACTCTAGACCTCTTCTAGAAGAAAAGTGATTTTCCACCGCCTAGGCCACAAAAGTTTAACTTCATACACTTCCCCTTCTCCTGTAAACCAAGAACACCAATAAAGCCAAAAATAAATGGTGCACATGACAGAAAGGTGAGGAAAAACCTGAGAAATTTCTTTTCACATTTTGTCCACCTCACAGAACTACGACTTGTACTAGATGCCGTCTACGCCTTATGATTGGTCTGACGACTAAAAGCTTTTTAAAAATTCATGGAATAATGAATCAAATCCATCTGTTCTATAATAAATGTCTATTCAAGAAAAGTCAAATCTTCCCCTTTCAAATTCTAGATTTTTATCACTTACATATGTGGCATATTGACATATATTTCTTACTGGAGATAAATACATAAGAAGATAAGACAGTTTTAGTGGCCCATAACAGCACAGACATGAGTTACTACTAATGTGACTTATTATTCATGGTCTTAAATAAATTCTAAATTATTATATTCAAAGCTGTCTTCACTTATTTTTGTTTCTAACCACCATCATCTGAATGGGCTTTTATGCTTTGACATCATTCATAGATCAATAACACTTTTATTATACCTATTCTTCCTAAGATAAAAAATCCTTTTTATAGGAATTTTTAACTTCTTTTCTGTTTCAATGAGTGTTATTAAATTCAATGAGACCACATGTTCAGTAAGGTTTTATTTTGTGCAAACAGAATATTAGGCTCCAGCTTGAGATTTTCCTAATTTTTCTCCATACACTGTGTTCAACAAGATCTGATTTTTATCTCTTTTATTTTTCTTTCCTCCTTTCCTGTTCCCTGGACTCCAAGGGAAACTGTTTTAAAACCAGAAAACTTATAGTTCTTGTTTATGGCAGTAAGTAATCTCACTGGAACGAACAGTTTTTAAACTGATGGGTGAAGAACAGTAAGACTGATTTTATTTCAGATGACATTTCATTTGCCACAATTAGTAAGCATTTATCTGTTTGGGTTTTTTCCCCCCTTTCTTTTCAACAGGATTTGATTTGCTGTGCTATGCTAGGGCCCCATGAGTCCATGTCACACACTGAACAGGCAGTGAATTTCACACCAGGTGCTGGTTCTAGTCATCTGTGCACACACAGAGGGAGCAAGAGGGACTCTGTCTTGGCATGGCAAACAGCTCTTGCAGGCAAAGTTGGATGCAGCTACACCAGGAGGAAAGTCAGCTCAAAGAAACCCTCAAATGCACACCAAAGCTCAGAGGTAACACCCAGACACACCAGGCACAACTGTCACTGCAGGATGAAACTCCTGGGAGAGTTAAGATTTGGGGTTGCTTTAGCTTAGTGCCAGAGGTGCTACATGATCTTGCTTTAAAAACTGTTAGAATTCTGCCTTTTAAATGCCACAAAGGGAGATGGGGCACCTGGAACAGCTTTTCCACTGTTTTTCAGAATTTCCTCTCCACGTTTCTAATGCTGAATTGATTCATCCCATTCAGTTGTCAATGTGTGTGAGCTACACCACTTCCTTAACAAAAATTAAACAGCACATAGACTTTTCTTCAGTATATTTCTAGAGGAAAAAACCGTTTAAGTCTCATGTTCAATAATAAAAGTCACAGGGGCATTAGGAAGTAACTTTTTTTTTTCTTTTTCCTTTCTTCCTTTTCCTTTAAAAAATATAAACATAGGCTTATGTAAGAAATTACCCTGGAAAATGCATAATACATCAAGAGCAGCGGCAACATTATTTATAAACCAAAACTCTAGCAGAGAAAATAGTATTGCACTACCATGCAGTACCAGCATTTATATATTGATATAGAAAAAAAGCTCATTAATAAGAAATCATGAAATATGTTATTTGGAAATACAGCTGATGACATTTGCATTGCAGAATGTGCATTACAAGAATTCATACTACCAAAAGGGAAAGCAGCAACTAAACAGGTTGACAAATTAGTTTTTGATCTATGGATAAATCTGCTGATTCATACTTTAGGAAGGGTGAAAGAGAAGAGCATCTATCCTCTATAAAATTCTTCAGCTTTTCATCTGAAATACCACATTATCCTCCCACAAAAGAAAACTGAAAACCTGTATTCTGCAAAGGCTGATTACAAAAACTTGCACAAACGTCAGTGCTTTTTCTTCTCCATGCTGGTCTGACTCTCAACCATGTGAAAAAGTTCCAATGGCAGAGAGCTGTAAAATCTCAAACACTTGTTGTGAGCACAGAGATAAAAAACTCGCAGGGTTTCCTGCAGGATGACAGAAAGGTACAAATTCAGAACCTGCTGAAAGAGCTGCTCAAGTGATAACACATCATATTCGTAACAACACAGTAATAGTGCTACAGATAAGAAAACCTGAAAGAAACAACTCTTTTCTATACAACACAAAGCTGCTGAGCAAGAAATGCTTTGTGCACTAAAACCAATAACCTGTAAGGTTAATGTGGTGTAGCAGTAAGGTTCATCATATGCAGTAGCATCAGAAATAGTCATTTCACATGTTTTAGTTGCAGTTTTAACATCCTAAATTCAAGACAATGTCTTGAATACAAGTATACATGTTTTTAATTGGAGAGATTATTAAAAATCTGCATTTAAGTTTCCCCTCATCATTAATGATATTCTATGCACTGTAATGCTTATTTTGGGAGATTACACCTTGAGTTTATGTGGTGCTAGGCTGAAATATATGCGGCTGGGCTGGGCAGGATGAACACACTTTCAAATTCTAACTCTTATGAGGAAAACAAGACAAACACAGCAGACTGGGGTTTTGCCTATGGCAAATAATCATTTATCATGAAGGATTTCTATGAAAAACTTGCATTAGTGCACATGGAGTACTTCATACTTTCCAAATGCATTCTGTTCAGCGGTAAGGCTTACATCAAAATGATCACTTCTGATCTTTCAGCATAATTTCTACCTGCATTCACTGTCCTCTGACCAGATATAGGAACAAATCCAATGTAAATCATATAAATTCCACTTCATGAAGGGTACTGTACATTAATAACATAATCAAAAGAGAGCAAAGAGAAATGGCAAGACTTTGAGAAGTCATTTGACCTCCGTGCCTAGGAAGGCCCATTGGTGCTTAAGTCATACTCAGTACTTCTAATTTTTTTCATGAAAGCTCTCAGTAGACCTCCACATAGCTTGAGTGACTCCTCCTACATCTTGGTAGGAATTAACCAGGGTTGTGAATATGTATTCTTGTTGCTGGGAGTATTCAGCATTTGAACTACAAATTTTTTTACTGAAAGCTTGTCTGGATAAAGGCTTTCTCTCTTACTTCCCAGAATACCCACAGTTTCCACTTTAAACATTTTATCTTAAGAAGAAGATGCTGCCACTACAGCCCCCCATCACCAGCAGTTCTTCTCGTGCCTTTGGTAACCCACAGGTAATAGTAACAAATAAATTTTCCAGTCTTTGGAAGTAATACAAGAGGAAGCCATTAGCCTTATTCTGTACTCTTCTTCCCCAAAACTGTTTGCGTAGGCATATGACACAAGGACTGGCTACTTAGACATCAGATATAAAACAGATCAAAGCAATTTAACCATTTCATATTTCAAAACAAAGAGCATTCAACTGTTTGATGCTGCCTTCAAGAGTAATCTCTAGACAAGTGGTAGTTTCTAATGAAATCTGTATTTTCATTTTCCAATCTGTTTAAAACTCTCACAAGAAATAGCCTCATAAAGCTCCAGTGATTTCATGATGCTGCATCAAAGTTACACAGAAGAGAATTTATCTGGGCCACAATTTTTTGCTAACATTGCTTATAATTTGAAGACAAAAGCATATGAACCTTTCTAATAATTCAAAAATTTTATCAGGCTTTGAAGAGCATATCAGGATAGTATACTGCCTGGCTTTTGACAGTGCAGATATTATGAGGAAGTAGTTTATTTATGTATCCTACCAGTCACATCTGAGGGTCTTGAATCAAGGCCCTTTTTAGTAGCCAGTAATGAGCAGTATGAATTTATTCATATTTGTCTTTAGCAGAAAAAACTATGCTCAGTCTTGTCTTATATCAACCTGTTGACCACCATATGCTCAAACACTAGGACTCATATCCACAGAATTTCTTTCCTTTGCTTGAATGGAATAAGGAAGTGGCCTCCAAGAAGAAATAAAGACAGTGATATCCAAGGCAAATTCTGAAGAAAAAGGATTCCCTACAAGCAGGCAGAATTTTGTTTCAACTTAGTAATTAATCCTGTAATGCAGACCTTAAACAGGAACCCCCTGCAGCAAAGTTTTCGGCACTAGGATTTCATTTCAGGTACATAGGACAAATGCATCACATGTGACCAACAAAAACAGATAATAACCAGCAGAAAAAGGTTGAAAAAAATCAAAAGCCACACTTGTTTGACAATTGAAACATGAATCTCTACCAATACTTCCTCATTTCACATCTATGGAAAATCCCTTGAATTTCTCCCCAGACTTCATACCCCACCATCTGTACAGCTACAACTAAATATGCCACCTTAACAACTCAAATGAGAAAATTGATGATAGAAGTCATTAATACTCTCCACTAATACCCTCCATACAGACTACCATGCTACATATGAATTAGTTTCACTCACTAAATCTATTCCTCTAAATGTTGCTGTAGTATTCTTCATTTGTATTAAATTGTTTTTCCTTTAATATCCTACCTAATGCTATCGACAAACAAGTCAGTCACTGACATGGTGATTTGTACCGCATTATACAAATGAAGGTTTCCTCCTCATTTTTCTCTTTTCTGTTCTGGTTTTGTTTCAATGTTCTAAGACAGATGTTCACACAGAGGAATGTGTGTGCACTCCTGCAATATACAGGGAGGCAGACAGCTGTACGAGTAGCTGACAAAGACACAAAGGAGAAGATTCATCACACAAAAAAGCTCTACAGATGGGGATGTCACCTATGATCTGATACATTTCATGGGATGAACACTGACAATGATATAGTCAAGCTGCTAAAGTTACATCAGTTCTTCAAATGTTGTGAACATTTTTATATTCCTGATGGTAAGATCATTGACAATTCTCAGATAACTTTTTTGTTCCAGTAACAACTGGCACTTTCTCTCCCCTCACTATGTTCAGTTGTTTATTTATTGTTATTGCTGAACAAATCAAAAAAAGACTGTCAACTGAAAAAGGAATATAATCTTTGATGTTAAGTACTGCAAATAGGGAATTATCCCAGTAGGGTGGTGTTGAAACAGCACATTTGAGATGCAAGCATGAGAACGAGCTGACAAACTGCAGGAGTCCTACATATGAGATCACAAATATGCTGATCAAAATATTATTTCTATGTTGTATGCATGTGTGCATGTGAATATGTATCTACACATGAAAGGGACCTCATTATACATGAATTCACAGTAATTGCCACAAATCTGGAAATAATCATTATGTGATGCTACAGTACTTGCTGAAAACAGTACTTACTTCTTCCTGTTAATTCTTACAAAAAAAAATTTTACTTAAAAAATCCTAGAGTTCTACCAGGCAGACTGCACAACAGTCTCTCATATTTACAGGTACATCACAGCTTCCTATGCTAGAATAGAATAGCTTTGGTAAAAATTCTTTCTGTAGGCATTTCCATAACACTCAGCAGCAAGAGTCTTCTGGCAACTGAGATCTGTGGCCTCTGATCACCAAGCAGCTTCAGTGACACTGCCATGAACAGGGTTCTGCCCCACAGCAAGCTCCCTCACTCTATTCACAGGCAGTTTGATGCTAAAGCTGTTTGTAGAACAGGTTTGTTTTTTTTTCCTTTCCTTTGAAACTTAAACAGGGTTTTTTACTTTCACCTCCTCCAAAAGTGGATGATGCCCATTTGGAAAGCCACCTTGTAAAAACTTAAAATAGTAGATTCACACATTATATACATCAGACAAGCCAAAATAGGAGACAAGATAGTTTGATTTTGAATTCATTTTCAGAAGGGTGGTGTAAATGGGAAGACTCAAGTGAGGAAGTGATTTCATACACTGTGTGTGATGAGTGCAAATTAAAAGCAACAGGGACGTAATTAAGAAGATGAGATGCAGAACGTAAGGGATTGGTCAGGAGAGTGAAAAACAAGTGGGTGTTTTAGATTGGCATTTGTATAGCGGATATATAAGGTAGGAAAGTGGGTGAGTACTGCTAGGGCAGCACTCATGGAGGGTAAGACAAGGAGAAGTCATGAAGGAACACTTGGGGACGTCATAATGGACTTAAGCCAGGAGGAGGTGATCTTGTATTGCCAATCAGGAAAAAGTGCATGAACGGGAAACAGGAACATGAGCAAGACAAGACAATCACAGCTTCAAGATACAGAGCCGAGCTTTTACAACCATAAACATTCATTTTGGGGGAAATTTGAAAATCACGTAATTCCCCAGGCATTACCTAGCTGGAATCAAGTACTAGGAATAATGCATTGGTGCAGATAAGCTGTTCAGGGACTGGATGTGATTTTAGATTAAAATCTTTTGTACTGTAAGAAAAGGATTGCATCTGCATTGTGTACCAGAAGATGCAACTATGCAGACAGCACAATTCAATCCATTATCCTTAAAGCTCTTCACACAGAGTCTGGAATAGAGAGTTTTTCTGTGAAGATCAGTGTGACAGCAAGTTATCACCAGATACACTGCACAGTACATCAGATTGTACAGTACAGATACTGTGTTTTTCACATAGCAAAAGCTGCATTTTGTTCTTAAAATACCCTGGCAAATGTCCACTGCTGTTGCAAAGTTCTGCTTAGAAATCCAGAGATAGGTTTTTTTCTTGGACTGTCCTTTAAAATGTGTAAACTTGGGGCAAACGTCAACAGATGCTGAGCCTCCTGTACAGCTAATCTGCATGATTACCAGATGTTGCTTATTTTAAAGGGACTATGTGACTCAGAGAAGACCCCAGCAGAACGCTAGGTAAATGAGTTATTAAACGGACGCTAAAATGAAGGAAAATAATGCAGGAAAAACCCCTCTAACTTTTTTAGAGTGGTAACTTTAAATTTGCAGTGCAACTGGGATTAAAGATGAGACTGAGTTAATAACAGATTTTTAGTGAAAATTACATTCTATGTTAGAGGTTCTACACTTAAATCCTCATCTCAACTCAAAAATTGAGCTCTAAACTTCAACTCAAACCTAGTTTTGCTCTGCAAACAGGTTGTGTTAAAAGACAGCAGCTGGATCCATCAGTTCAAAGGCTGTGTTTTGTTGCAGGGGCATGACTGTTGGGGAATGGGTTTTCAGAAGAAAAGCAGTGGACTGTAACGAAGGCCTAACACACTGCTTTGGCAGCTTGATTAGCCACGAGATCAAGAGCAATAATCAATTGCTGCCTTGCAGTGATTCCTATTAGTATCCTGTTCAGGTTCCAGCCTCACTCAAAACTTAACAGGATGCAAATTTGCTTGTTACTTTGTCTATGTAAATATAATTGCACGAAACACCAGTTTCCTTTACCTTGTCTCATTATAATAGAGGACTATAGTTATAAGCTATTTTCAATTCCGTGTAGCTTTATATATGGGCAGAAATGTATCAATCTGGGAATTAAGCAAATACCTGAAAAGCTGATGGAGTAATCTAGGGAAAAAAGGGCCAAGACAGACAAAGAGGGGCTCTCTTGTTAACAGCGTTCACAGAGAATTGGTATCTTCTAACTGATACTTCCAACCAGCTCAGTCTTGCTTCCAAATAACACCTAGGTAAAATGATTAGAAAAACAAGATCAGGAGTACTGTAGCTTGAGATTGGCAATTGGAAGTAAATGTCCCCTGAGCTGGTGGTCAAACAAAGCGCTTGATTTTTCAAATCTGATTTAGTCTGCAAATTAGGAGGAAGACATATCTGGAGCACTAGAAACAGCCAAAACTGGCTTGAGGAAAGTGAAGACTGACTATTGCCTAGAAAGATGGGAGCCTTTAGCGTAGAGGAAAAATTTCAAGTCAAACCACTGCCTGCTTGCCGCCTTTGCTAACGTACCTCTCCTGTTAGAAGTTAGCAAAAATACAGTTGGTACAGAAAAAGGAAAACACACATTTATGACTTCGAAACACCAGGTCACTACAGCTTCTGAGTGTCATCTAGAAAATGCTGCGCTAGGGATGTGCTGTTGGACAAAGATTACTGCAAACAGGTGAGGGAGAGAAAAACCAGACAACTTAGTCGGACATACAGTAGGTGTGATAGCACCTGCTAACCTCGTAATGCTAGAGAATCAACAGACTACTGCTGAAGAAAAATAACATGGCATAATAAACCATCTGCTTAATGGGAAGACTAAATGGAGTCTTTCACCATTTGGAACAAAAACATTACGAGCAAGGTGAAAGAGCTGGCAAGCTCCTGGCAGCAAACCTAAATCTGCAAGGTGTGCAAATAAGCACAATTTATAACGAGATAGAATAAAGCCAATGAATTCCACAGATTTTATGGAGATATCCATACACATAACTGTAACGTTCATATTAAAATTATCTCAGGCATCTGCTAAATAATTATCTTCTCAAAGGTAATGAACACTGAAAACATGCAAAAGGGATCCATTTCCTTGTAAGAAATAAACAGGCCATTAAGTAATTAAATATAGACACTGCTTTGTCTGTGTGATTTTATAAATGATTCTATGATCATCCAATTCTGGAACTAAAAGCAGCATTTGGAAAGCAGAGAAGAAAACACATCTGCACGCTACTTAACAGAGAAGGCCACAACACTTATAAACAGAATCCATCTCCTTAGCTGGGAAAAAAAAAAGGAAAAAAAAACCAAACAAAAAACCACATATCCCTCCCCT
>VZRS01000213.1:59325-136716 GCA_013398055.1 Ifrita kowaldi
CCCCCCCCCCCCCCCCAAAAAAAAAAAGTTAAAAAGAAGAAAGAGAAGGACAACAGCAACCACAAAAGGCCAAAACACTGAGCATGTAGGACAACGTATGCATTACGTTGGGCATAGCAAGGCCAGGGTTTCACAGGCACATCACATACACATGTGAAGTCCATACAGTTCTGTGGTTCAACCTAACGTGGCATTACATCTTTTTACAAAGAGAAGGGGGACTGGCAGAGCAGGATGGAGTTAAAAGTGTGGTATAATTTTGTTTCAGTTTTCAATACCTGAGATTTAACATCTGTAAGATAATCTGCTTCAGAGAATACTTCTGAATCTCTGAGAAAAAAAAGCTTTATGTTTCCCTTTAATTTATGATTTATTACTGTCTTTTAGAACACATTCATTAGATCTGTCCTAAGCCATTTATTTCTCATGTGCAGAGGGCAGTAAAAGACAGAAAAAAAATGCAAACTTAGCTTTTATTAAAATTTAATAATAATAAAAAAGTTGTCTTACACTTAATTTTTAAATAAAATATCAAGTAGAATAATCTTATTTGCATACCATGGTGGCTTCTCTCCTTGACCTCACTGCATTCATTGAATTTGATCTAACTTCATGAACGGAACATGTGCTGAACTTGTTCACTGACATTTTGTTAAGTTCTACTTCTTATAGGGCTTTTATATTAACTTGGATCATTTGCTGAGAAAGTAGCATGCTTCTTGTAGCCTCTTTTCCTCTTGTTCTTCTGAAAACACATTTTTTTAACCAGTTCCTTCCTGATACATGATTAATTATTAAAATTAAATACATATGTAAATATTTGTCCACAAGTACTTACTATTAAAAACGAAGAACTTTTCACATAAAGGCAAGTCAAAAAAAAAGTTGAGTATTGTTGCCAGCCCATCTCTAGCTCCTAAAAGTATGGTAGTTGTCAACTGCTTATGGCTTTTTACTGGTCAACAAGGGTAATTTATTTCAGGCGTCTCCTGGTATAAAAACTGTGAAGATTTACTGTTTGTTTAATGGATGTAATGTGATGCAATTTAGCAATGGCTCGCAGTCATCTAGAAAAACACTTAAACAACAGTCTGAAACTGAAACCTTTTAGAAACAGTCACTGACTTCAGCCAGACTACACATGTGCTCAAGATTACACTGGTATAAAGAATGGATGAACTGCAAACTTTTAGGTATTTTTTTCTTCACAGAAAATGCAACAAAAATGAATGTTCTTCCTAAAACTCATTTCAAAATTGGACTCTTGTGTTATTGCTTCTAATTGACAAAGGAAAAAAAAGTCAGAAATGGATAGTGAAAACCTACAGCCTGCCTAGGAGTTATCCCTCTGCTAAACCACTGTTATTGCCCTACAATAGAGTTCAGCTCTTCCTAAATTAAACTTCTGTCAGTGACAGCTCATAAACAAGGCAAAATCCTTTGATGCCTCTGTAATACAGGAAAAAAGCCCCTGAAATATCCTGTCCTTCGTATTGCTAATTCTTTAAGCTGTTTGTATAAATTAACTGAAGTCCACACCAGATAAGTCAGCTGAAAAACAGGCATGAATCAAAAGCACTAAAACTCCTTGTTAACATTTACTTGTATAATAAACCATTTACTTACCATGCCAGAACAGTTCACCTGTGGCTTTTACTCTTCCCTGTATATTTATTGGTCTGCACGTACATTACATGGGAGTATTTTCACGTCCTATTCACCAGAGAAGAATATCCTGTAGCAACTTTGGTATCTAATGATTGCAGTAGCGGTACTATTATTATGCCCTTGGTACCCCAGCCTCCCTCTGGCATTTTTAAAAGCTGCTCTTGCTAGGAAGCAAAACTCTCTAATGCATTATTGGAAAGGAGCTATGAGAAGTAAAGGTAGAGTTTTTTAACGCTGCTACAAAGTGAAAGAAATCTCTAAGGAAAACAGCAAACTATGAGAATCCAAGCCCCATAATTTTCAGTGCAAAGATAGTGGAAGTCTGCAAAAACAATAGGGTCTCTTGCTCCAAGACTTATTTTTAATGGAGTTTAATTAAAAACTGTCTGATGTGCTCTCCTCTGAACACAGCTATGAGTTGTTTCAACTTCAGTGGCACAGCACCCATTTATTGCATAACATTTTAGAGCAGAATAGCTCCAAATGACTTGGTAAATTCCATTATTGTAGTGCTCTTGCAGAGAGACACAGGAATTTTGTAGCAAAGCTCCTTCCCTGGTGATCCTGTTACCTTTTCAAAGTCTAGGAGCCCCAGCTCAAGCAGATAGCTAAGCCACCTGTTTAAAACAGACAGGGGAACTGAAAACTTTTCTCTGCAATTGAAAAGCTCACTATCACACATGAAATGCCATATCCAACATTTTGTTTGGTATCCCCACTACCACCTGGACTACAGCTTACAGATTTATATATTTCAGAGCTCTTGACAGTCTCCCTTGCCTCCTTGCTAAACAGAACTCTCACCATTATTTAAAGAGGAGCCACATAAATAAATAAACAAATAAATACATATTAGAAGAGTAGAACAATATAAAACTTAACTTCTCAGTGAATGATGTTTGGGAAAACACAATGTGTACTTGCAGTGAAATAAAATTATTTAATGTATTAATTGCTCTCTCTCTCTATATATATAGGAGTGGAATGGTTTCACTGATGGCAACCATTGCAGCAAATAAAACTGCTTCCAAAAACATCAAATAAAAGGCAAAGGTACTACTTGTTACTGCACTGCTAAAGCGTCACTGTAGAGTAACACAGAGTACTATACCATCCTGTCTAGTGAACTGTATTTTCTCCTTCCTCATGCATTAAAAATGGATTTGTCAGAGTTGCCCATGACTTCATGAAAATATAGTTTCACTTTTCCCTATCATTTTGTAACAAAGAAGCAAACAAAAAAGGTACACATTTATTAGTTAATATGCAGAAATATTTAAACTATAAATGTGCCATGATTCAGGTATGTAAATTGACTCCTTCCAATATTCTCCCACTTCCTCCACAACCCATAGTTTTTCTGAGCTTGTCAAATCATCCTTTTGTCCTCTAAAGCATTCCGGAACAATATCTTCTGATGACAGTGACATTTAGCGATGACAGCAGAGCTGATAAACTGATTATTGGGTTGCTATCATTTCCTATTCTCCTCCCCCATTTCTATAAAGCTGGAATACAAAAAAATATCCTCTACCTGCACTGCATTAACTGGCTCTTCCCTGTGAAGCTGAGCCACCTGAAGACTGAAGAAAAACGATGCTAATGTGAACTGTTGCTTCTTGTCCATATAAAAGTACACTCATGCCTACATTATATCAAGGAAAACATTGTGCTGCTAATATTATATTTAAGAGCAAGAGATTCGTAGCTGGTTCTGCTATTTAATACGTACACGTTGGTTATCTTGGTTGTCAAGGAAGAGACCCTCTTAATGCTGCAACTTCAGTTGAATGGAATAGAACTGAGGGGAAGAGGGCACCAGGAAAAAGAGCTCAGCACCTCCATCTCCAGGTTCCCTCCTCAGGAAGCTGTGGAGAGCAATGAGGCCTCCCCTCAGCCTCCTTCTCTTCAAACTAGGCAGACCATGAGTCCTCAGCCACTGCTCACAGGGCTCCCAGCCCTTTCACCAGCTCACCTGCCCTCCTCTGGACACATTTAAGTGCCCTTCACACGCTCCTTAAATTGTGAGGCCCAGAGCTGCACACAGCACTCGATGTGAGGCTGCACCAATGCTGAATGCAACAGGATAAGATCTACTCTTTTGACCCGCTGGTGTTTGATGCACCCCAGGACACAGCTGACCCAAAGTGACTCTGCTGTCAACCTGAACACCCTCATCCCTTTCTGCAGGGCTGCTCTCCAAGCACTCCTCTCCCTTTTCATGTCTGTGTCCAGAATACTTTCCACTAGCTAGTCTTTCCTTCAAAATCCTTCTGTGTTCCCAGTGAAAACTGAAATTTCTTGTATCTTTTTGCAACTGCTTATCTTCATATCTGTGACAAGTACCCTTAAAAGATAGAGAAATATGCAAGCCAACTACAATTGATTTCTGTCTAAAGACAGTTTCGTATTTGAAATGTTCCTTTTTTTTTTTCTACTAAACTTAAGTTTCATTTTGTTCATAGTGAATTAGGTATAGTAAACTGCAATCTAGGTTTTAAAGCCAAGTTAAAATGTGACAAAAAGAACTATTTCATCTTACCATGTTTCTAATAATTGGGTAAATACTGTTACTCTTCATAAGGGAAATGCAGACAGAAGGAGAATCCAACTCAGAGTAACCTGCAAGTCTCCAGATCATCTAGAAACAGAACAAATTAATCCTAACTCCTCGTTGTTTCCAGTCTACTACGTAATGCGCTCGTTACCTGTACTTTCAAAGCATTTGATTAATGAGGGCATATGCAGGATGAGACTTCATCAAATCTTCCCTTTGCTCCATCTGGGTGAAGGCACTCAAGCTTTGGCTAAGTGAACCTTCCTGCTACTTGGCATTGTCCTCTCCCTCATCAGAAGAGAGCATTTCTCATGAGTAGTTCTAGGAGCCTGACTCCACGGTCTTCTCGGTCAGTGATACCTGTGCTTGCTAATGAAAACACATCAATTTCTGTCAGCTTCTTGTCCAGTCCTGGAGCTTAAATAGAAAAAAAAAAGTCTTCTGTGCCTGCTCATGGCAAGAATCCTAATTAGAATGAGATCTCTGTTTATGCAATGGGATGTCAGTTATGGATTCATGGAAGTTAAGACTCCATGTATTACCTTCTGCGGAGGCAGATCAAGGACTCCTTTAGAAAAGAATATAGTATTTTTCACTTTGACAGCATCAACTCTTGTTTCTGTATCACTATTAACTTCAGCAGAATAAGATAAAACTAAACATAAGTCAGTATATTAGATCTGCTTCATATTTAATACTTCTCAGAGACATTGTACCTATCCACTTTAGCAGCTCCTCCATTTCCAAAATGCAGTAAAATTTTATAATGTAATTTTGATCAATTTTACACTTAGGAAATGACAGCAGATGTTCTACTTCTTTCTTGGTAGAACAAAACCAGTAAAGTAACACGTGCTTCCCCTGTCAAAGGTCAACCATTAGGATGTGTCCATCTGAGGGAGCACTGAACAGCCAAAACTGCAAATAGCTTTTGACATATACTCCAGGCTTTGCAAAAAATGGAGGCAGTATTCCATTCCTGTAGTCTTCTTTCCTGCGTGCACTGTGTCCTGCCATCTCACATCAGCCTTCTGGAAGTCGTCTCACTTTAGATTTCCAACAGGCAAGTTTGCTTTTTTCTAATAAAGGTATCAACGCTGATAACCTTCCCCCTAAGACTCTTTTCTCTCGGCAAATAATAGAATATATTCTGTTTCTCAAAACTTCAGTCTGGGTGTCAGTAAAAACCCCACCTCTTTAAGCTCATGTAATGGGTTGAACCTGAGTTGATTCTCCTTTCTACATAAAACATGAAAGATGATGCAAACACACAAGCATGAGTGAAAACCTAAATGACTTTTTACCACTGCTTTTACACATCCATGAAAATGCAAAACTTTCCCCGTATTTTTGTGTTATACTTCACTTCTCCTCAAGTTCCTTCTTACCTTCTCCTTCATCTGCACAATTTTTCAGCAGTTCTTAGTATTCCACATTTCATAATCAATATACAGAGAATTTTGCTTTCTGAGAATTGTGCTCTTCTTTGAGTGAATTGGACTACTATTCTAATGACTGAAAGACCCTCCAGTAATTCTCGTAAACTTGATGTTTTCCACCTACTTTACATCCTCCAACCAAAGCAAAATGACTCTGAATGAGAATTGTTCTGTTTCCTTCCTTCTCTCTATCTAATAGATTGAGACATATAAATGACAAGTGGTGTGATGCCTATAACTGTGCAAAATGAAATTCACACATGCACTGCCAGACTTTACGGCAAAAAAAAAGGAAAAAACAAAACAAAACAAAACAGACAAAAAAAAACCAAACAAAAAAAACAACAAAAAAAACCCCACAAAAAAGCTACAGTCTTGTAACTACTTTGTGAAAAGTTACTAGAATCACAACAGAGCTGTTCCGGCAGTATTTGGACCCTTTTTAAATTTACTTCTTTACAGCATTCATTGACAGCATCAGACACTAGATTAAGACGTCAAAATTTATCTCTAGACTAACCAACCCATTTTAACAGCACTTCAATAAAAAAAAAAAAATCTGACACAGCACAGAGACTTAGGAGGTCTAAGAATTCAAGTAAATTACAATCCAATAACATTATTTTACCATAACCCATACCCAGCTACTCAGAAATGTTTGAAGAAGCGAAAGCATCCTGAAAAGGGTAGATCTGTCATTCCTGTTTAGAGAGCAGAGAGAGAAGCTGAACATAAAAGAAAATCAGATTCTTCATCCAGCTGCTGTTTGCTGTGTGACCTTGCCAACCAAAAGCTGTACAAAGTGCACAGTGACTCAATAAGCAGACTTTCTGAAGCTGACGTACCAGAAATTGAGATGGGAATGGTAGGGGGAACAAAAGGTCGATGAATCTCCTTTTCACACAGTGCCTATGTAACAGGTACCTTTTCACTAATGATCACAGCGAAATGAGTCACTGTTCTGGTAGTCTGAGATGACTGAGTTCATAGCTAGGGGAGAAAGTGGCCTTCTCCATGCCCACCTCAACCCAGTCTTACTCAGCACCACTCATTCTGAAGTGCTTCTGCTAACTCTTGCAGAAAAGGCTTTACATGGTACCTCAAATGTCGAATGATTATGCTTCCATAGAAAAGGTGAATGCATTAATCTAAATGAAAAAAAAAAACAACAAAAAACCAAGAAGAAACACACAAAAAAAATACAAAGAAGGCAAGTAAAAGATTAATTAATATAGAGAGGGCCATGTACTGGGCATGTTTTGTGGATATTCAATTGGCACCTTTCTCAAGCACACAGGACTCGGGGGGAGTGGGTGCTTCAGAAGGCCTGGCGTAGATTTTCTTATTACAGGTAAATCTGCAGGTCAGAAAGAACAGTGATTACATTAAAGTAAATATTTTAACTAAGTAAACTATATCCCTAAAAACAGCGGTCATGTTTTAATTTTGAACTGCAAATTTTATTCCTATCTCAAAGTATAATATCTTGACAGAGCTGCCACAAAGACTGGTAAACAAACAGACAAAGGACATCTCCTTAGCGGGAGCCCCGAGATATCCCCGATAAGCTCTGCTGAAACCCTGATAGGGAGCAGTTGCAGGACAAAGAAACCTTGATAGGCGTAAGGCAGAGATCTTGGTGGGTACAGGACAAAGAAAGAAAACCTGATGGGTGTAGGACAAAAACCCTGAAGGGCGCAGGACAAAGAAACCATGATGAGGAACCGACCTTTCAGAAAAACACAAAGCAGCAACAGTACTTCTGGGAACTGATGTCTGACATTCAGTTACACCAAAAGTGATAAAAAGTGAACTGCTACCTACAAAATGAACTTCTCTGCACAAGATCTCCTGCACAGTCTGGGACGCTGGCTAGGGACACCTGGCTGACTCTGGGCTCCATGACATGGGTCAGCTTTGAAGTGAGACTTTTCTGCCACTGATTTGCCCTGCTGCTGGGAGTGGTTTGCTGAATGTCACAGTGGTAACACCTCACCTAATATATTTATAGGCGCACACAGCTAAAGGTCTGTAATTATATACTTGTTTCACTAGTTGGAATTCTGTAGTAAGTTTTAATATATGTATTTGCCTTTCTAGCAGTAATTTTGTAGAGGCCTGTAGCGTGTTTGTGAATATTAGTGTGTTTATGTCTTTATTAATGGTAGTTTTGTAGCAACTTGTAATAATTACTACAAACCTGGATCCCCGTGTCTTTGTGTAGTGTAGAACCCTGAGACCCCCACCCTCACATTCTTTACACATCTGTGCATCAGGTAACCCTCAAAAGCTGTGTCACTAAAGACATGAGAAACTTTCCATCAAAAATTTGGCATCCATTTACCTCTTCATAGGGCCAGCATTTGATGCTTATAACTCACTTATCAATGTTTGCTCCTGAAAACATTGCCAGCAGATCTGGATTAAGCATTTAACTTCCAAGGGACTCGGGGATGGGAAGAGGATTTGTTTGCTCACTGTCAATTCTTTAGCAGATGTTTCACTATATCTTTGAAAACCTGTGGCAACATAGCCTAACAATAAGTTCAATTTAACAATTTGCCTCAAGATAGACCATGAGAAACCCTGATGTTAAAAATACACAAGTTGTTAGAGACAAAAGTTGTCAAAATATTATGAAAATTAGCTAAGTGAGTAAATATAGCTTCTTAAAAAGCAGAATTCCTAAATACATATAGGCGTTACTGTAAATCCTGAAAAAGTATTTGTGTGAAGATGTTTATAAAATATGCCACTCTTTTATTATTCAGTATTATACCAGACATGGCACAATAATTACCATTACTGCTGACTGTTTGAACTGCTTTTACACTAAGCAGACTGTATGAAAATAATCCTATCCCCAAGAATTTCTTCCCTCAAAAGTGAAAATAAATGTTGCTTCTGTGTACATTACTTATTCTCTCAAATCTTTCCATTAGCTTACGGCCTTGTCTCCACCAATGAACTGAGCAACTTTCCAGGAGCTTCTGTATTCCCTCCATCTCCAACACAACGATGGCTCCCTCCTTCAGGCAAGTTTCCTCTTTTTTGAATACTCTTTATCCATATTACCTTTTAGGCCTGGAGCTTCCTGGCATATTTTAACACTCCCTTAATTTTCTCCTTTTTGAGGCTTCCCTCACAGTGTCCCTTTCCTGAGGGGTGGCAGAAGATCCATTAGAGCTTCCTACCTCCCTGAGCACCCCAAGCTGCTGCTCGTGGCAGTTTGTGCTGGATGTTCTGGGGACGCTCCATCTGCCTAAAAACACACCTTTGTGAAGGCTTCAAACAAGTGCTGTGTGTTTTATTGGTGTGTTTGACACCGCAGTACCTCACCTACTAAATTCAGTCTGGAATAAAGATTTGCAGGATGCAGCCCAGAGACTGAGGGTTGGGTTTAGGGCAATGATTGACAGGTGTTCCATTCATTCTGTGTGTTCATTATTCTGATGAGCTTGGTAAATGGCACGAATGGAAGCCATTATGATATTACAGGTAAGAGAGAGTAGAAAATTTTTATTCCCTGAACCAATCTGAGTGCTTCATCTCCTTTAATAAAAAATGTTATTTTCTAACATGGAGATGCTCTCTCAGGCTTGTTGCTGTTACCTGAGCAAGGCAGGAAACTTGCCAGAAGATCTCTGAACATACTTATTACATCAACCAGCTCCACCAAGATGCTAGCCTAGACTTTTCTCGCTGGTACTCCACTTTTCTTTACCTAATTTCAAGTGGATTCAGGACATTGCTTCCATCATTTTTGTCAGTGGCTAGCGGATTAGCTTTCACTCATTTTCCCTCCAACCTTACAAGATATTATTCCTTCTTACCAAGCATGCCTTCTGTATTTCAGGGATATAAATCTGACACAAAACCCCAAACCAATCATGCTGTATGCATTTAAATCCCAACTAACAGAAATGCAGCATCTCTAGTACCACTGAAAAAGAGATACACCGGGGGAAAAAAAAAACATAGAAAAAATAAAGACTTCTGCATTATTTTATGAAGGTCAGAATGTAAATG
Source organism: Ifrita kowaldi (assembly GCA_013398055.1). NCBI lineage: Eukaryota > Metazoa > Chordata > Aves > Passeriformes > Cinclosomatidae > Ifrita > Ifrita kowaldi. The sequence continues at coordinate 69,019 of VZRS01000213.1, forward strand.
AAAAATGCCCTGCTATCTGTCTCAGAGTGTCTACTGCTAAATCAAACAGCTTGAAATTTGGGAGTTTTCTTCTCCCTTGAAAATAATGTAAGAATCCCTGCTAAGTGACCTCCCATCCCATCACAGTGCATGCCAGCCTCTATGGGACATCACCACCATCTAACTCTGCCTGTTCTTTTACTTCCCCAAACAGCGAGGAAAAACATTATCTACTAGCCAGTGGAAAGTCAGTACATGCGTAATCTCTGGGGGAAGTGCTTACAGGAATAATGATTACAGTAACTGACTACAGTTTTTTGTTCTCTGGGAAGGCAAGGCAGAATCCAGCTGGATGAACTGCCTTAATGATATGTTTCAGGTGCATTAGGAAAGCCTTCCTATGCATGCAAACTACCTTTTTTTCACAAAGCACATAAGATATAGAAACACTTCTGTACCACAAAATGCTCAGCAGAGTTGAACAAAGGCAGGTGCGAGTGTGGGGAGGGGTAGAGAAGAAACAATTTACATACAGTGCTGATTAAGGAAAAGAGGAATTTACATCTTGTCCAAAGACACTCTAAGTTGAGGAAAAGACCTCAATCAGCTTTAACAAAACCTCTCGGCCTCTACAGTGGTGTCCAGAAGGGTGAAAAGTTGCTGCAAGATAAGCAGTGCTGCAGAGTACAGAAAGGAAAGATTTTTCAACACAGATATTTTCATGGCTGAGAAAAGCACGTTTGTACCAACACCTGTGTGAAGCCATGGTCTTTTTTTAGCTATATACAGCTATTTCTGTAGTTGCTTCTGTATTCATGCCAGTTGAATGCAATCTCTCTCAATGCTGATAACATGCCAAAGACTTTTAAAGTTAATGAGTCTTGCTGCTAAAAAATGTAATTTCTCTAAATACTTGCAAGTATTAGTAGTAATTGCTTTTATGTTGATTTGAAGATGTATATCTGACATGCTTTCAAAGGTAAACTTGAATTAAAATTTTACAAAATTAGAGATTATATGAAAAATGTTTTTTTTATAATCTAAGACTCAGAAATATTTTATTATGTTTTCAATAAGGGTTTCAAAGGAAAAAGAATTGTCAACAACCCATTAAGAAATTTATCTAATTAGCAATCATTTCTTTCTTTATTTTGAAAAATAATTGAATGCTTTGTATATTTTGATGTATGAAGATTGTTCCCAAACATGGCAACCATAAATACTATTTTTAAATTATTTTTCTGCAGTCTTATTGATCTGAAGTAAGCTTTGGCCATAAATTATGGAAAAAATTGTTTAAGTCGTATGCATGAAGAAACAGCAATTTTTAAAACAATTATACATAATACCTTTTTTCAGTGTTAGGCTTGTCAAATGAGAAAAAAAAAGCCTATTCATTATCTCCAATCCAATCTTGCCACATGGACAATTAGAAAATGAAGCTGTTGATAAACAAGAATTGATGCTTGAATATAATAATTCTGTTTCTTGCAAGAGACTTGCAAAAATAAAACAAATGTATATTAAATCCAGTCAGAATAGTAATACGCTCACATGCAGAAAGCCAGTCTATTTTAATAATGCTGATGTGAAGTGTGTGTAAAATTAACTCTGAGCCGCCAAGTTTTCTTAAAAATGAGCTTTCTTGTGGGCAGCTTTCTCTAAATGAATAATCTGTACAATGTTAAGTAATTTTTATGATAAAGCGAGACAGAAAAATAACTTCAGATGCTTTACCTGATCTTGTATGGTTTGTGGAACCAATGATACAGCTACCACCCTTAGTCAGAGGCACCAGAATGTGATTCTTAACCAAATTTATTCTAGATGTTATCTGACACACACACACTTACGTTTATTCCTACCAATATTGGTTGAAACATTCACAAAAAAATTCATTTTCTTGGTAAGATCTTCCTTAAGGTGTTATTTTACCAAACCAGATGTGAGAGATAAACAAATGTTCAATTTTGCCTTTGAGCTACAAGTAAATTCCCACCAAGTCAGGTCTTTTTTTGTTATAAAAAATGAGGCAGGTAAGCATTAAGTACAAAGAATAGCTCAGATGAACAATTTCCTTCTGTGGAAAGCCAAATTAATTGCAATTCAGCAAATTTATTATGCCTATAACAAAGGCAGGGCTATTTAAGCTGACTGGGAAATCCTGTATATGGAACGTAATTTCCTTCCGCTATTGCTTTAAAGCTATATAAAATATACATGCCAAATTCATTTATTTTAAATGATGACTTGCTGCAACCTGACGATTCTTCTGACCTGTCATTTAGGCAGTATCTTTCTTTACTCTCAGCAATCTCTCAAAGGCATGCTGTGCAATGGCCCACGTGCAATAACACTTCATCTTTAACATATACTGAATTTCAATGTGTTTTACTTCTTTGCTACAAAGTAAGCTGAACATTTTATTTACATATGCAGCACTACTTTCATTGTACAGAGAGAAGATGACCTCTGCTTCTCATGCTACCACAACACAAAGCTTAGAATTGCCCCTCTTTCTCCCAAAAAAAGTTTGTCTTCAATGCAATGTGATCCATTAAAACACAACTTTACTGGCTTTTTCTCTCTAGCCTAATATCCTCTGAAAAAAAGGCACGTTGAGGTTGGGCAGATTGATTCAGACTCAGATTAATCTACCCAATGGAGAGATTTAATGCTGCTCATGCAAAAAGTAGTTGTGTGCGTCAGTACTGAGTTTATTTTAGTCCATGTTCCCTGCAACAAAATGAAAAAAAACCTCCTAGGGGCCTACGTACCACTCCCATAGCACTTACATGGAAGGACAGAACAGGCAAACAATTAAGAGGGCTACGATTTTACAACTCAGAGAGTAATTTTGGTACAAAAAAATTAAGAATCATTATGATAAAACCATTCTCTGTTTCTTTCCTATCCCCAAGACTAATGTGTCCCACCAATTGGATGGAAACCAGAGCCATTTTCAATTTTTGTTAAAAACTGAATAAAGAATATCCATGTTTGCTGAGCTTTATAAATCCGAACAACTATATGAAAACATTGCACTTAGCTTCCCAGAAAAGAAGAGAAACTGCAACTTGAAGAGAGAGGTGAAAAAAAGAAGAAGAGAGTAGGGGTGACGCTGAATTGCCAATACACCAGACTGGAAACATTATAAACAGTTTTTGACTCTAGAAATACATTCAATCACTGTTTCCAAGAGTTACACCCCTCACAGCCTTGCTGCCACCAAACCAAGGGTAGACCCTGATGAGCTTTCTGACAGTGCTAAACACACACATCATCTTAAGCAATAACGGCAGGGAAATGAACGCAGGTAAATGTGGCACAAGTTAAGCACCAAGCGCTGCGTGTGGCTGCAGAGGAACAGACAGAATGTAGCGAATGTGTAAACAGAATTAATAAAATAAAACATAAAAATTCCCCCAAAACATAGCACGTTTGGTTCTTTAAACCTCCCGTCTGAGTTACACGAAAGAAAAGGCTATTATAAAATCACAAGGAAACCTATTTATGCAGAAGCGTTCGCATTCTGTTTGTACACAAGCATATCCTTGGGTCAACATGAAACATTTATGAAGTACAGCCATACTAACAATAAGCCCATTCTGAGTCTTGTCAAGCATATATTTTCCTCATAGGGCTTCACATTATGCCTGCTGGTGCACCCATACTTAGAAGAAGTGTTAATAGGCAGTAAATATCAAGTGTCAATTCTACTTAAAATTATGCTTTATAAGTAAATCAATCAAAAGTCTTTTCAAACTTGACAGTATATAATTACATTTATTCTTTAATGGAAGCATCAGATGCTACATCTTTGCTACAGAAGATGCTTGTCTCTGAGCTCCAGAAATCTATGTGCTCAACTTCTCTCTTTTATTTCCATTGTCTCTTGGTGCAAAGCCTTTGGAGACCACAGCATGCAACTTTTTCGTAATGGGTGGGCCACAGCTCTGGAGCCAGGACCGTATTAAAGCACTGCAAATATTTACCCCATTTCTACTGGTTTTGGCTAGGACAGAGTTTAACTTCTTCACAGTAGCTTGTATCATGCTGTGTTTTGGATTTGTGACCAAAGCAGTGCTGATAAGACTCAGAGGGATGTTTTAGCTCTTGCTGAGCAGTGCTTGCACAGCATCAAGGCCTCTTCTGCTCCTCACACCACCCCACCAGTGAGTGCACTGGGGGTGCACAGGGAGTTGGGAGGCAACGCACCTGGGACAGCTGGAGGTTCAGTGAAGTCCCAACACTGAGGTGCCTGGAAGTTGTCCTAAATGAGTAACACAGAGGGAAACATCTGACTGGGTGGCTCTGCTTTACATTACATTTTCTATGTGAAAATAAGCTTTTGGACAATGTTTTGAGAGTTACTCAGGTATACCCTAGAATGCAAGGTGACCATTCCTTCATTCCACTCATTCCACTCATCACCATTAGTCTAGGTCTTCTGAAGAACAGCTGATACTTGAATTCCTACTCCCGTTGACTTCCAAATTAAAAACTGCAAGGAGTTCTCTTTAACATATGATGACAAAAACCATCTGGAAGATATTCAGTATTATATTCCAGAAAATGAGAATATGGATATATGCTACATTGCGAGTAACAAAGAAAGAGTCTGATTTATCATGGAGGACTTAAAATTCCTTAAGAAATGACCAGGAGAGAAATGTGGACAGAAAAGAACTAGTATGGATGGTGGCTGAAAATGCTTCATATGGTGAGTTAGTTATAGGGATAGATTGTTGCCCCTATTCTCAGAAGAAAGAACAACTGGCCTACAAAATAATAAAAAAATTGCAATTTAAAAGGTTGAAATGATAGCAGTGTAAAATTTGAATTAACCAGAGACATAGAGCCTAGATTGCATCTATTTGAAGTAATAAGACCAGTGGGCACAATAAGCTAGAATATCTGGAAAGTGGTTAAATTCAACATGCACATCAAATTTCAAGGGAATAGAATGAAAATGACAGTGTGTTTTAAGGCAGAGAGGGATCTCAGCAACACAAATTTTATTAAAGTAGTTAGGTCAGGAAGAAGACATATACTGTCAAGGCTTGGTATAGCTAAAACCATGTGGAAGCAAACAGACTGAGGCACAAAAGTAAGAATAAGTGAAAAGAGAGGAATTGAGAAAGATTAACTGAACATACAAGATAGTATTGACACTGACTATAGGAGTTAGAAAGTAAATAATACATTGCTGCAATGCCACAGGTCTGTGACATTTGCCTGGAAAGGCAGATTGACAAAAGGACTGAGAAAATACCTTACCAGAATGTATGAATATTAGTGAAGGAGGCTGAGTGAAAGACATACAAACAGTGATTAAATTAGAATCTCAGCACGGATGAGCAGATATAAAAGCAACCAGTGAAATAAAAATAGCACAGAAAATAGAGATGAATTGCAAGCAAGTCTTTAAAAACCCAGGATATGAGCAGCATGATGAAGAGACAGTAAGACCATTAAGGGACAAAAGTGACATCGTGGTGACAGATGAAATCAAATTGCTGAGAGGTTGAAGTCTCTGCCAATTTTTTAAACAGTGAAAGCTGAAGGTGATCCCCTGAGAGAGATATCTTTCTGATGGAGAAGTGCTTTACTTACTATTTTCATTACCACAAGGTAAAAGAACACTTGATAATGGGGCATGACTTTAGGCATGGAGTAAATATTTAATATCCTGGAATCAATTAGAGAGTTCATTGTGCTGGTAACCAAGACCTGAAAGATGCACTGAAACAATTAGAAGGTCACAGGCCCAGAAATTAATGAGGAAAAGAGGTAAACCTTTGGCAAGTGGATTTGCCATACACACTATCCTGAACAAACACCAAGAGATATCCAGTATGCACAGATATCGCCACAGGCAAAAAAACCAACAAGATGAAGAAATGGTTCTGTCTTCAGCTGTGAGGACAAATTAATAAGAGAGAAAGATTATATGCAGTGAAGGGCCAGCCAGCCCACATCCGTGAAAAGAGGATTGCACCTGTCAGACATGCCTGAGATCTTCCAAGCACACTAGTGAACTGGGAAGCAAAATTGTGAAGTAATGGATACGATTTGTCTGAAGTGAGAAACAGTCTCGCAGTGTAAGATTCATGCCTGCAGTGAGGTTTGATTGCTTGTGTCAGAGTGCCACAGGAGAAAAGAATTATTAAAATGAATTAAAGCCCACTGACAGACAAAAGAAAAGGTCTTAGCAAGAATTAATTATTAAAAATGTAGTAAGATAAAAGGTGAACTTACCTGTGGCACAAAACTCAGTCTTGGGCTTGGGTTCTTATTCTTTACATACGAGTATCCAGGACCATGAATATTTTCTAAGTACAATGGAACAGAGGAAATACTTTCAAGTTGGGGATGAAGTATCTTCATCAGCAAGGCATGGTTAAGAGGTGAACTGAAAGTCTCTTCTTAACTACCCTAATATGCAGGTGACAGGTCTCACAAGAAAGTGTGCGGTGAAGTGAAAATTATAACTACCGTAAGAAAAGAGTGTGGCCGTGTCCCCCCCCACCCCATTCTGCTTCAGCAATAGCCACCTGTGGCAGTCAGGATGGTCACATCTGGCTTAAGCTGAGGGCTGTAAATCTTTCTCAACAGCTAAGGGCCAGTTGACAATGTACCAACGAAAATACAACTACAAACACAACTCAGTCATTTCATTCTGTAAATAGTGGGCAGCCCACAGCCTGCTGGACTCTCCTGAATGACAGTGGGCTGCACACCAGGATGAGAGGCACCCCAAAAGGTTGGTCCTTGATGCTGAGAGAATCCTTATAGTGCCAGGTACTCGGTAAGTGAATTGGGAATAAGTTTGCTGAGACTTTGAAATCTTAGCTAAGTGAGATGAAGGATTAACGGTGCAGATACAATCCTTTAGACATAAACCACTGACCAAATCTGGATCCAGACACACCTAAATTCTCCCCAGAAAATAATTAAGAATGCAAGGGGGTCCTTTCTGCAAATAATAGGTGCAGGAAATAAATAGGTGCAGGAAAAGTAAAAAGTATAGGCAAGAGGAGTGAGTGCAAAAAAATAGCAATGGGTGAACTGAAGCCAGGTACCTGTGAGAAAGAAATAAAGGGGAAAGCGGAAAAGAAAGGGAGGGTAAGAGCAGTCAAATGTCAGGTGTGAGAAAAGCAAGTTAAAAATGGATATAGCCAGCAATGACAAAAACCTTCCTACCTTCATCACTCATTAAAAATCTGAAGCCAAGTCATTCATCAGAAACTCTGCATCTGCTTTTTGTGATACAGAGGTAACCACTTCAGTTTCTCTTCATTTATGTTAGCATAAGTAAGACAAGAATTTTAAATGCTAGGCTATGAATGAGATTACCTTACAGAAATCTCAGTGCAGAGTTGTAAAAATAAACCTCTGCATTTATGAATAGAAAGCTAAACTTCATTTCTCTGGATTACTGCTCCACCTTTATTTTAAAACCTGTATGTGAAGTTTGACATATTTTTGCTCTCACAACCTCGATGAACACAAATGTGCTGATTTTAAATAGATAAATAGGTAGAAGTGGCCTGATTTGACACCTTTCTGCATATCCCTCAAGGCAAAAGACACTGAAGAACTTAGATGCCTGTTTTCTAAAAAAAAAATGAAATCCTGGCAGCCCTTTTACATTAAGTAGCTGCTTTTGGTACGAGCTGGAGTTCCGTTTGAGCTATATTCCTTTAGAAGGTCAAAAGAAGTTGACCCTACCTTAAGTGTAGTCTACTTCTCATTTAGCAAATACTAGGCATTCTGTGCCTGGGCTGTTCAGCTGGGCATTAGATAACAGAGATTTAACTTTGGCTTGCAAATCACAGTATCCAACTTATTTGAGCCACCACAGACTGTTAAGTATTGATGCTGCTGTACATTGACCCCAACATCTTGCTTTCCAAAATCAGGTGAGACTGAAAAAAGGATATTAACCCCAGAAACTTGTGAATACTCCTGTGATGGTGAGACCACCAATTTAGCAAAATCTGATCTTACATTTGTATAAAAATGTCATTTATACCTGTGAGCTTTGACCAAATACACTCAAGCTGCCTAGAATTAAACGATAAATCTATGCCCACTATGTTCAGCAATGAACCTACATCACTTGATTTGTGAATTCATTTTAACACTGAATCAGCTGAGATGCCTTCTCATGTCATCATGCAGTAAAACTTTAATGTTCAGAGCAACATGAGTGCTAAAATCCTACTACTGAAAACATGCAGCATGGCAAACAAATCAGGACCACACTAGTGTCTTCTACTTCATGTGGCACACTTGCAATAATTAAATATAATAAGCCTTTGTATACTATTTCCCTTTCGCTTCTGGCCACGTTACTTGAAAAGAAGAATTCCATTTTATCAAGAATATCATCAGCTTGAGAGCAAGTAAAGCTACATTGATGGCTGACATCCCTTCTAAGAGAAAAACAGCTTGTGTCTATATTGTTCATCACTCCTCGTCTGCACAAGCCTGAAGACAAGCATCATTTTACAGATTATCACCCTGTTAGCACAAGGAAGGAGAAAGTATAATGTAACATAGATTGTAAAATATAATTAAAGCTTGCACAGAAGAAACATCATTAAAATTATGTCAGCCTGCTATAAAAAAAAAGAAAAAAAAAGCTGATTAATTATAATGGAGCAGAGAGATGAGAAGAAAGTGGCAAGTAACAAACTTATCTCTAGATGCTCTGATTAATTTCCCCATAAAACTGTCAGTACACCATGGCACATATAAATTCCATAAATACAATTTGGATGACTTTGCAATGATGGTAGACATGAATAATGAGAACACTAAGTATGCAAGGACTGCATATGAAGATTAAAGCCTAAGGTCACAAGTTACGATCACAGAGAAAAAACTGAATATGGTATTTGCATAAATGCTAGGATCAATTTTGAGCCTCTGGTGAAGAGATGGAAATGACAAAAGAATCCCTGCAATAGCTAAAAATACATTTTCTGGCATAAAAGGTGCTTATGCACATATTATATTATATTACGCATTATATTACATATAATTTATTCCTGTATGCAGCTTTAGGCATTTGAACTCACAGTAGAGCACTACAAATGTACACAAGTACATTATGGATGTATGGATCAATGCACAAAGCCAAGTTCCCTTTCTTCCAGGAAGTAGAAGATCCAACATAATGGAATACTTTGTTTTGCACTAGCTAGGAAAAAATGCTGCACAAACATCAAATAACTGTAATAAGCAAAACAAATACTAAGGTTTCAGAAAATGAAACATTCTCTAATAACCTAAAGAACTTCTGAGAGGAAATGCTTCAAATATTTATTATCACAGAATGTACCACAGAATCTTGTCAAAACCTTCGTGTCACCCTTCACTTTGATTTCACTTTTTCTGCCTAATTAAACTTATGTTAACTTCTCCCATTCTCCACCAGAATTTCAAAACACACAACAAATTCATCCATACACTGGTGAAAACAGACATAAATACCACAGAAAATTTTGAACACTCTATAAAGTATTTATTTTTATGGTAGCCTTTTTTATCTGAGAAACTGCAGCCACGAGGGTCCCTATCAGAGACAATACTCATCCTTCAACCTTGTAGAAAGGGAAAAAAGTGGTTTAAAGTTAAAGCAAAATAAAACAACCCTGCAAATCCCTTTAGAAGTAGGTAACTACCAGACACTTCCTTTCGTTCAGCACAAAGTATTTGTTCAGAGAATGATGGAGAGCATCAAATATCTCCAGCTCAAGACAAAACAGATTTGAATCTTTATATTAAAAAGAATGAATGTGAAGTCCCATATCTGAGCAAGGGTTATAACCACAGGGGTACACAACATTCTGAGATAAGACCCATCATTTTTTCTGCTGGTATTTCTTTATGAAAAGCTTGAAAATGTACTGAAACAGGGATTAAAATACAGGCATCACTTTCGCAAATGTTCACAGCCACCTCTATATCCTCTTCTTACTTCCTCCATGACAAAAAAGAAACAAAACACAGAAAAGAATCGACAGGAAAGCCTGAAAGTAAGCCACCTCTTAATATACGATAACTCCATGTCTAGGATGGGAGGTGGAAACTGGGACTTCAAATTCTTCAGTCAACGAAAAAATTCAATCCAGGTTTTCTCCCAGAGGAGGAAACAAGAGTTCACGTTAGGCTACAAAGGCAACTGAGAAGGCATTGGAACAATTTCTGAAGTAACTGCAAGGACATGCTTTTACAACATAAAAAGACAGATCACCACAGAGATGTATTGCACAAAACAACAATTACGCACACAAAAACATATACAGAAATATGAGATTTTAAGTCAACTTCGAGAGTAAGAAAAGATACAGCAAAGTCAAAAAATGCAATCTCTATTTTGTAAAGGAGTGAACAATCTAGTATTTAACTTTCAAGTCCTAAACCACCAATCTCTCCCATACAAACTTCAATCTCAAATTAAAATACTATTTATCAAACTTGTTTCTACAATCAGCTTAAATGGAATTTGAATTGTGATACACAGTGGACTCTTTGGTTCACAGTTTCTTACTCCCAAAACCTTAAAATGATCTTCAAAAAAATCTGCTATTTATTTATTTTTAATAAGGACTATGAAAGTGCTAAGGTATGCTCCTTTAAAAGCGTTCAGACACTTAGGGATCTGCAGGGAGGGAATGAAAATTCTCTCCTCTGGGGTACTACTCAAGATAATATAATCACTGATAACATAATATAATACTTTGTATAATACAATCCATAGATAATAATCACTGTTAGAACAGCCTGCCATGTAGTTTTATGCTGACTTAAAAAAAAAAAAGTAATCAAAAGCTGAACTCTCTCCTTTTTGCCAGATTTTAAACAACATATTCCAGTCTTCCCTGCAGGAGTAGTCCTTCATTGTGTTATAGGTACTTTTATAATGCTCTCATCACAGCAGTATCCATCCATATTTACACTCTGTTTCAGCAACGCCTGCTCTTCTGGAAAAAAATAGAAGCCATCTCTCTATTCTCTACAGTGCTTCTTAAGAGTTAGGTTTCAAGTACTTTAGTCAGGGACAGAAGAGAAGTTCTTACAACTTGAAGATTTCTGCAAGCACTGATAAAAACTGGAAACAGCACAGAGACCGAAGTTCAGTTCCAGGGTATCAGTGCAGGGATGCAGCTATGGGAAGTTCCTTTGCTTCAACAGAAGGAAATTGCAATACTTCATTTTCTGGCAGCACCTTTTTTTCTTGAAGCTCTTATGTGGTCTTCATGGCACTGAGACTTGAGTGGCTAACATATGCTGCACAACTGTGCCTGTCAAAGGATAAATTTGGGCTCAAGAATTAATGTATTTATTCTCACAAAAAAAAAAANTGACTTGAGAACATCTTATAATCAAACATGTAATAAATCATCAGCTTCTGCTACTATCTCCTCTAACTTCCCAAATAATTCTCAAAAATTGAAGGGATTTTCTGCCAGACTTCTGCCTAACTAAAACACTTTTCCTTAAAGCTCAGTTTTCCATGGTGCATTCTGAAAGTATTTACTTCCTAATAATGCTGTAATCTGAACTTTCACTTTATTGCTGTGCTTGTCCAGCTATGTAGGTGGACTACAGCTAAAATACCTGGTTGAGATCTTTTTACCCGTTATGAGGTAAAACAAGGCATCTTTACTAGAAGTCCTAGTTACCACTCCGTTTCTACAGGTTTTTTTCTTTAATAACTGTGAGATGAACGCTGCATACAATGATCAAATTCACTATAAACAGTACAATGAACACAGTTTGACTGTTGTCAGGAATCCTTAATATCATTTGGCAATCAACAATACCACATTTAGTGGAAGACTGTAAAAGAACAGCTGAACCATATATCAAAGAAGTTCTGAAACACCCCAACATTAAATGCCAATTTTACAGCAGCTTATCAACTAGATTTTATTTTTGTTTGTTTAGGTAGAAAAATACATTCCAACCAATTCCTGAAAAAGTTTTCTATTTTCCGTTAGATGCAAAGTGCATATTAAAAATGTTGTTTGGCAAACTGGTGTTTTGCTTAATTTCTCTTTGTATTTTTCTGTGTTTTGTTCAACCACACAGACAACTTTCCAGTTGTCTGCCCCTGTTACTGCTTATGCTGTGACCTAACATGGTCATCCTCTTCCAATATTGTGAGTCTGACTCTTCTTCACTAACATTAATCGACCTAAAAAAAAAAAAAAAAAAGAGCACTAACCTATTGTTCCTATTTTAAATCATTGCTTAGGAGCATCATATTCTCACAACTGCCCCATATTTCCTTCTTTAAGGACAAAGAGTAAAAAGTACTGCTTATTTTAAATACATCAGTTATACTTACGATGTGTTTACTACATTATTTAGTATCAAGAACAACAGGAAGCACAAAATGAAATAAAATATCTTAAAAGTTTAAATGATTTTGTCACTTTTTCTGGTGTTCTGTGGAAGACAATAAGAAGATCACCTAAGGGGCTGGTCAGGCTGGGTTTTTGCTGGCTTTATTACCCAGCAGATGGAATGGCAAATGTGTGACATACGGAGAGAGCTATCTTATATGCCAGTTTGTTAAACAGATTGTCTTCATCATCTGACCACTGTTAGAAAGGCAATTGAAAACCACAGGCTTCTAGCTTCTCCATAATGAATGTTAAAAATGCAAATATGGAGCCATTTCTCACCCTTCAAAATGACTGTCAAAACCACACATACAGCTAAAAATTCTACGCAAGACAAGGTGAGCCAGTATGAGCAACAATCCCCATCCTGAAATCCTTCCATGTGACTCAGTGAAAATTTAAATCTTTAGAAACTGGTCCTTGCTTCCCTTTTCATGGGTATTAAGTGGGAAAAGATTTCCAAAGTCTGTCAGTGCACACCCACAATAAACGCTGCCTCCAACTTAAAAACCTACCAAACAAAAAAATCCACAAAAACAAACGGAGGGAAAAAAAGTGCTTCATCTCTTGGCCTGCACACAGTATCTTGGTGTTGGAAAACCAGGGAGATAGCTTCTGTTGTATTATATGTGCTGATAGTGCTGCAACTGTGCAAGTGCTACAATTGCAAACAGGATGTAAAGCAAGGTAAACTAGCATGAGTTAGGGGTACCAACATTTCTGAGTACCTGGTGTGTATCAGCTCTCACACTTGAGCAAACCAAAGGCCACTTTTGGGCACAGCAGGGACTCCTTTGCTCCCATTAGGCCCCTGACATCACTGGGGCTTTGGCATGTACTGTGGGGTTATATAAGGGAGTTTTACTTAATGCTGACACCGATGTTGCAGAGACCTGGGACACCAGCAGCATTATTGTNTAATCAAACATGTAATAAATCATCAGCTTCTGCTACTATCTCCTCTAACTTCCCAAATAATTCTCAAAAATTGAAGGGATTTTCTGCCAGACTTCTGCCTAACTAAAACACTTTTCCTTAAAGCTCAGTTTTCCATGGTGCATTCTGAAAGTATTTACTTCCTAATAATGCTGTAATCTGAACTTTCACTTTATTGCTGTGCTTGTCCAGCTATGTAGGTGGACTACAGCTAAAATACCTGGTTGAGATCTTTTTACCCGTTATGAGGTAAAACAAGGCATCTTTACTAGAAGTCCTAGTTACCACTCCGTTTCTACAGGTTTTTTTCTTTAATAACTGTGAGATGAACGCTGCATACAATGATGATCAAATTCACTATAAACAGTACAATGAACACAGTTTGACTGTTGTCAGGAATCCTTAATATCATTTGGCAATCAACAATACCACATTTAGTGGAAGACTGTAAAAGAACAGCTGAACCATATATCAAAGAAGTTCTGAAACACCCCAACATTAAATGCCAATTTTACAGCAGCTTATCAACTAGATATTTTTTTTTGTTTGTTTAGGTAGAAAAATACATTCCAATCAATTCCTGAAGAAGTTTTCTATTTTCCGTTACATGCAAAGTGCATATTAAAAATGTTGTTTGGCAAACTGGTGTTTTGCTTAATTTCTCTTTGTATTTTTCTGTGTTTTGTTGTCTGCCCCTGTTACTGCTTATGCTGTGACCTAACATGGTCATCCTCTTCCAATATTGTGAGTCTGACTCTTCTTCACTAACATTAATCGACCTAAAAAAAAAAAAAAAAAAAGCACTAACCTATTGTTCCTATTTTAAATCATTGGTTAGGAGCATCATATTCTCACAACTGCCCCATATTTCCTTCTTTAAGGACAAAGAGTAAAAAGTACTGCTTATTTTAAATACATCAGTTATACTTACGATGTGTTTACTACATTATTTAGTATCAAGAACAACAGGAAGCACAAAATGAAATAAAATATCTTAAAAGTTTAAATGATTTTGTCACTTTTTCTGGTGTTCTGTGGAAGACAATAAGAAGATCACCTAAGGGGCTGGTCAGGCTGGGTTTTTGCTGGCTTTATTACCCAGCAGATGGAATGGCCAATGTGTGACATACGGAGAGAGCTATCTTATATGCCAGTTTGTTAAACAGATTGTCTTCATCATCTGACCACTGTTAGAAAGGCAATTGAAAACCACAGGCTTCTAGCTTCTCCATAATGAATGTTAAAAATGCAAATATGGAGCCATTTCTCACCCTTCAAAATGACTGTCAAAACCACACATACAGCTAAAAATTCTACGCAAGACAAGGTGAGCCAGTATGAGCAACAATCCCCATCCTGAAATCCTTCCATGTGACTCAGTGAAAATTTAGATCTTTAGAAACTGGTCCTTGCTTCCCTTTTCATGGGTATTAAGTGGGAAAAGATTTCCAAAGTCTGTCAGTGCACACCCACAATAAACACTGCCTCCAACTTAAAAACCTACCAAACAAAAAAATCCACAAAAACAAACGGAGGGAAAAAAAGTGCTTCATCTCTTGGCCTGCACACAGTATCTTGGTGTTGGAAAACCAGGGAGATAGCTTCTGTTGTATTATATGTGCTGATAGTGCTGCAACTGTGCAAGTGCTACAATTGCAAACAGGATGTAAAGCAAGGTAAACTAGCATGAGTTAGGGGTACCAACATTTCTGAGTACCTGGTGTGTATCAGCTCTCACACTTGAGCAAACCAAAGGCCACTTTTGGGCACAGCAGGGACTCCTTTGCTCCCATTAGGCCCCTGACATCACTGGGGCTTTGGCATGTACTGTGGGGTTATATAAGGGAGTTTTACTTAATGCTGACACCGATGTTGCAGAGACCTGGGACACCAGCAGCATTATTGTTCTCTCACCTAGTGGCATGTTGAAGGTTCTGCCTCGAGTCTTTTTCAACAGGTTTTGAGACTGCCAGAGAGAGGTGCACCTGTCCTGTGTGTGGGGTTGGGACTTTGTGGGTATCACCAGCCTTTTCCATGGCACTATGTTCAATTACAGATACACCAATTTTTCTATCCTGTGCTCCTACATAAGGTAATTATATGTGTGCTGCTGCTGGATGTTTATATTCTTTTTCTAAAAGGACATTTGAAATAGAACTCCTTATCCACATCAGCAAATTCAGTCTTTAAAGCTTTCTTCTTCCCATTACGCTAAGCCCAGTTAGATGAGAACAAGAAGTCCTGCCAAGGATAAAATGCACAGGTATGCTCAGAAAGGCACTTGGAAATATTATCATGGAAGAGATGCAAACTTTCCTGCAAGCCTACAGCAAACTCTCTGATGCATATGTTGCTTAGCATGTGAACAGTTGTAATACATTTTAAATCAAGAGAATAACACTCTCCTTCCCTCAGGGAATCTCAAAGGTTACCATTGCTTCAAACACTTGCAAAGAAGCTACACACAGCTCATAGTCACTTGGTTCACTGCTGAACATAATGCTAGCCCAAGTGTCAGTGAGATGTATTTTACTGAGAAATGCACCATTTCTTTCAAGCATCATTAAGCCACGAACACAAACAATTAGCAGAACTACAACTGCTAGAATCATGCTGTCATACCATTTACATTAATACAGCCCAATGCCATGACACAGTTTCAGGCTGTGCCACCGGAAGGCGTTCATTAATTTCGCCCTCTATGCATTCACTCTGCTCATGTGCCTTATTATTTGAACTTTTTTTTTATTTCCATACCATTCCCACACTGCTTTCTTTGGTACATGATTTAACTGAGCCTATTCCTTCAGAAAAAAAAATAAACAATTAATTTGTCATTTTGAAACTTGAGCCTTTCACTTCATGAAGACATTTAAAACCAAGTAATACTATTTACTACTTTTTAAGATCCTTCCTTTCAGCTGTTTTCTGATTCTTCACAATACTTTGATGCAATTAAATCTCATTAATCTGCCTTTAAAGAAGGGGAAAAAAGAGAAAATTAAGTGAATATCTTAAGGCGCTGTCAATGGGAACGGAGACATAAAAATCAAGACGAAAATTTTGGAAGCTTTTTTTACAGGAAAACTTAGGCTTATCTTTTTAAAAAGAAAACTATTTCCATTGAGTTTTTCTTAGAAGACTGAAATAAAGTGGTTTCTTCCGAAAACATTATGCGCCTTCAGTTTTCAGCTCAATTTTTTTTAAATGCGGTGGCACAGTTTTCTGCTGTGTCATGACTATGGAGATATTTTCTGCCCAGCCATGTTTAGACTTGCAGTTCAACACTCCAGCTGCAGCTTCACATTCACAAAGTTTGAACTAGAGATGCTCCAGTAAAATGCATAAACACACCCAACACCCAAATACTTTCTCTTTTGAATACTGACTGCTGCTGTATTGTCACCTATTTCCATGTTTCAAAAACAACACACAAGCTTGAGATCTCAGCAAATATGGCATGTGAATGAAAAAGCCTGCTCAGCCCAAGAGAAGACTGCCAGGCTTGATGCAAACACGACGGGAATCTTTTTGGAAATCACAATGTAGAATCATCATACATAATCTGAAATCAATGAAAGGCAGACATCCTTCTTCTACTATAAAACAGAAAGAAAAATAAATATTGTGTGTGCAAGCTTGGATCCTAACAGCCTAACCTCGAGAACTGTGGAGAACTAGGCAATCAAATGCCATTTCTTAATTTGACACCTTGGGCTGAACAGCCCTTGAATGCTACTACAATGTGTAAATCTGCTATAGTCCTGTATCAGACTCAAATCAGAAATTCTTAGTGGAGTTACAGCAGACTGTTTCTCAGGTTGATTTCCACTGAATTTATTAGGATCATTTTCAAGAAAGATAATACTCACTGTAAATAAAGATATAATTCAATATATTAAACTTCATGAAGAAATTACTCATTCCATTCCATCTTAACTAGTGTACATTCACAAGCAACAAGGAGCAGTAGAAATCCCCAGGATTTGCCTGAACAGTCCAAAGCAACTCAAAGACAGAAGAAATCCAGAAGCAGAACTATCAGAGCAGTCTACTCTTTGATCCTAAATGAAGGGGAATTTTCAAAGTCACTCACATGTCTAAAAGCTTATTTTTTTTTTCCCTTTTTTTTCCCCTTCACTTGTATTCTGTTGTCCATGAATTAAAAGAGAAGTACTGCTTCCAGGTCACTTAATTGCTTTTGTAAATCCTTTCTAAAAGCTAGATTTTCAAAGCAGCCTGGTGATCAACACATCCTAATCTCAAAGAAGTGAACAGCAACTATATCAAACTTCCATGGCATCCTTCAAAAATCCTGTCAGAAAATAGAAACAGTGCCAGAAGACACAAAAGATTTTATCTAGTGCACTTCAGTGACCCATTACAATGAATTTCCCTTAGGAGTTGATAGCAGTGTAGATCACTATCACTTGGAAAAACAAAAGTTGAGTCAACTGCTATTTGCAGTTAGAGCTCAGGCTAGGCATGAGGGGGGAAATAAATAATTTTGTTTCTTCTAGTATGCTACTTTAGTAGAGGTCTCAACAGGGAATATTAATTATTGCGAACACATATAATTTTTCTAGAAGGAAATTAGGTCATACTGTGCAACTTGGAGGGCAGACAGTGAAACATGAATATTTGCCTCTTAGGTAAGTGGGCTTTAATATTCTCCAATGCTCACTTTTACAGTATTACCAGTATTTTTAATTGTAAGTGAAATGTTTCCATCATAAGTGATGATCGCTGTCAATTAATGCAGTTGCAAACAATCAACTCTTACTGCTTTAAAGCTGTAAACATGGGAGCATTTATCCTAAAGTGCTGCTAAGAATGCACCCTTGTTTCTAACTGGAATTTGTCTTTTGTCTCTTTAAAATTATATTCTGAATATTTTTCAATGGTTTAAATTAACTTGAGGAACTAAAAAAGTTAATAAAGATCACTCGGTTCATTCATTGACACACCCCCCACCTCCACCCCAAACTACACATACAAGACTGAGAAGAGCCACCTTTGTCTTAAAACATGGTTAGAATTCAGTGATGTCAGTAGGAGCTGATTTAGGTCAATGCTGAAATTTGGAAATTTGATCTCAATTATTCATCATCAGATTCAGTACAAATTGCAACAGATAAGAAAAAGCAAGAAAAAAAATCTCCCCAACGTTTTTTTTAAAATCTCATTACACCTGCCAATGAATCCTCTTAATTAATAAACATTCATTTCTTTGAATACTGTATCTTCATCAAAGCTTTCATCAAAACTGCATGCAGAAGATGTTAACCTTTAAAATCTGCCCTTCAGTGCAGCTTAAATTACTCTGTTCATTGTTAACCCAAGGAGCTAAATATCACAAATGCTTTAATAACTGAAATTAAAATTGGTAGTTGTGAGAAAACAAGAAAAAAACTCTTTTCTGATTTTATAGGCTTAGGTTCTCTTAAATGTAGAGTTCAACATATCACGAGAGTTTTTCTTCTTTGCAACTTTTATTGCTGCAATAGCTTGCCACAGATTTTACTGTGCTTAGTTAAGTAAAGGCATCAACAGAGACAGCAAAGCACCTCTTACTGTATCGGCAGCAAATTTGTGAGTACTCATCAGAACTTTTTTAACTCAGGAGGTTGTCTTTAGACTTGCACAGTTTACACAGGAAAACAGATGGACTTATTCAATGACTTACTGCAACAAGCGAGCAGCTTGTGAGTTGGATGGAGAATGTGAGTCTGATAAGTTAATGAGAAATCTTTTGCTCAGAGTACAGGAGTCAAGTAGGATTCTGCCATTAGACCATTTATTTGTGCCTTGCTTTATATTAAACAAGTGCTTCTAGAAGGAAAGATACAGAAATATCTGTAGGGCTGTGCAAATCCCAGCTTGTTACAGACAGATGATACCAGGAAACTGATACACACACCAAGGATCAAACCTGTTCACCTGACTGATGTCAGGAGTGAAATCCTTCATATCATGTGATGAAAGGTATAAGAACCTGGCCCAGCAGGAGCACGTATCAGATTATCCTGCATCCCAGAGCAGGAAATGAGGACCAAAACTTGAACTCTTTGATTGACTCTAAAAACAATCCTTCCAACTATCTTTGCATGAAAATCGTGAAAGTAAAGCACAATATGTGAATGAGTACTTGTTCAGGCTACA
This sequence comes from Ifrita kowaldi, assembly GCA_013398055.1. Lineage (NCBI taxonomy): Eukaryota > Metazoa > Chordata > Aves > Passeriformes > Cinclosomatidae > Ifrita > Ifrita kowaldi. The sequence continues at coordinate 88,521 of VZRS01000213.1, forward strand.
GACATACCCTGTATGACATATCCTGTAACTAAGAGAATCAACAAATTCTGAAAAGCTATAACAAAAAAAGTAATTGCAATACTTCTATTTCTAAAAAAAAAAAAAAAATAGTATGCACTGGCCACTGCCTTCTTCCTATAGCTGAGAAACTATTTTGGATTCTTAAATTAGGCAGAAAATAAAATCAAGGTTCACTTGCATACGAAAAACAAATGAAAATATACAAAAAGCAATTCTTGCTTTCAACAGTGATCATGCCACAGGCTTCCTGGCTACTACACCTGTGTGTGCTCTTTGGATGGTAGTGCATACATTTGGTAACCTGTGGATGTGTGCTCACTGCTGCAGGATTGCCATGTCTCCCCACAGCAGTGTTTTGCAGGCAGCAGGAGCATGACTCTGCTGAAAGTTACACAGAAGACATGAATACAAAGCTTTGGAAAGAAAAAAACTCAGAGAAGGTTAAAGACAGGAACACAAATGGAATTCATGCATTCATTGCAGTGAATCTCTTTTGACTGTCGTCACATCCGTATGTTTGCATTTTTCATTGCAGGCATGTGCTTCCCACTGACCCACACGCAGGATGGGCACTTAGGTCAGTAACACGACAAACTGTGAGAGGCCAGGTGATCACTGTGATAGTGTCATTCTCCAAAAAGATAGTACTATTTGGAGGATAATAATTTTAAACAACTCTTATAACAGAAATTGCATTATGCTTCCCCTGCTGTCATGAAACAAAAAACACATCTAAAAAGATCAATCACACAAAGCCAGTAGTAAAAGCCAGCCTAAAAACCTTGCAATTGTCTTTTTATTACTCTATCAACTGACTTCCTTTTTTTTCTTCTACCTCTGGAGGAATAAAGAATGACAGTAAATTAACTATTTATAGTTATAAAAATAGTGACTTCCATCTGCTATAACTTGGAACTGCTGTCCCAACAACTTGCATGCTTGATGAGATATGAACAGCAGAATATAATTAGGTAATGTGAGTGACATATAGGCACTCTTCACTAAAACACTCTTTGAAAAAAAGAATATTAATATGCCAACCTGACAGCACGTGCAAGGTATACCCAGAAAATGAGAGGACTTAAAAAAATTTTTGGAACATTATCTGGAATATTTTTTCCCCTTTGGAGAGCTCTAGAGGACTAATATCCCAGCATTGCCATCCACAAATGAGTACATTACTAAGACAAGCAGCAAGCAAGTTTAATAATAGATAATATTTAGACAATGATACTAAGAGTCTGGGGAAAAAAACCCACAAGATGAGAGTACAGCTGTTCCCATTTTTAGCCTGAAGTATCTGAGCAACAATTAAAACTTTTAAAAGTGTTTATGTGATACCTCATAGAACCATCTATTTTTCATGCAACCCTGATTTTTAAAAACCTAAATAACAATTCAGTTATCCATTGTAATATACAGTAGAGGCACTGCTGTCAAATGAAGATCTCACTGAAAATAACAACCGGCAAACCAAAGCATTCTGTTGTTTTCAGAAATATTAACTCCCAAATGAGCACATCTAAACTTTGTGAGAAAATACACTAAATAAATGAGCTTCTCACTTTATCTTACCCTGCGTGAGTCTTTCCATTTAGGAAACCCTTAAAGACTTGTCCTTCAGGGTATATTGGGAGAAGTTGCAGTGCTAGTGTTTAAATTATAACTGTTCTTCAGAAAAGATTTTTCCGAGCAACTTTTGTCAACAATATTTTTTTCATGTGGAAGAGGAGAAACAAAATTATATTTAAATATGCCTTGAGGTCGAGCAAATAATTTAGCAGCCAAGGTCTTCTAGTGGTACTTAGAAAAAACAGAACTTCTCACAAATATCCAGACATTATGGACAGCTCATCAGCAGCCAGAGGTTTTGTTTCTTTAGGAGAATCAAATCCCTTTGCTTCATCACAGAGAAAAATATGACTTTAAGTAATACTTTGAGTACTTTATCATACTTTCTCTTCAATTATTGTTACAATTTATTTTCCACAGACAATCAGCACTTTTGAAAGGGACATTCTCTTTTTCCCCTGAACAATTCCAACTCTAAGATGTTTGTCTCACAAGTCAGTGACTGAGCAAAAGCAGAAATTCTAATTTAAATGCCAACAGATTTCCATTTTCAGAAGAGTCCAGATGATTACTCCACTGAAACAAATGCATAGGAAGGAAGCTCTCAAGAAATAAGTTTTTAAATAATCTCTTCCAGCATAGGAGTACATTTCTATTTTATTTAATCACTGCAGGCATTAACTCTGAATAAACACTCATAAATAAAGCAAGGTTAAGTAGTATGATGATAAACACCTTTTATTATTTGCTGAGGACAACAAAATCTTCCATTTGGATTTGTTTCTAATGATTGTGGCCAATCCTATCATTCACCTTTCTAGAAGAACTAAATGTGGGGTCATAATGGATCCTTAAATCCCACTGACTGCAAGGGTACCCAGGCTCCCAAATGTTTCTGGCATCTGAGGAGAAACCTCTGCCTTCTATTGTGAGACAGGCTATGATTATCTTGACCACACTGAGGAATGAATCACTTATCACATTATGCTAATTGAAGAAGTCCTCTCTTTTCCAATATGGAAAATATCTCTGTAATGAAGGTTAAAACCCATTGTTTCCCCTGCTGACCCTTCAGCACATAGTGGATTAAAGAATATGTGAATGATCAAGTTGGAAAAACTGTTGACAATTAAAGCTAGGGTAGGGTGAGTTTGTTCATATTTTGTCACAATGGAAAAGTTAGAAGCACAGGCAGATGATCTACCTACCTACCTGCAATCACCATGAAGTGCACCCATGTAGACATAAAGCTTCCTAAATGGAGGACTCAGTGGTTCCATTTCCCACTGTAATATATCCTTTATTTATGCACATACACAGGGATGTGCACATGGCCTTTTAGATTGCACCCACAGTGCTCTGCAACTCCATTTTGAACTCTCACCCTCACACTGGTGGACAGAGTTGTAACACAACAGTGCATGCCTGATCAAAGGACTGCAAACTCATTTTAATAATCCATTTCAATTTAGGAGGGATGGGATGGGCTTATTGCACGCGCATGAGATTTCATAAAACGATTTGTACAGGTATTTTCTTTCTTTCAGTTGTTTATTTTTGCTTGTATGCATCTTAGGAAAGGCCAGGCATGAAATTGGAGCTGTAAAGTGAGTCAGAATTTACTGATACAACTCTGCTCTGAGAGCTCAATAGGTGTGCAGCAAAGCAAGAAGGGTAACGGGGCTGAATTATTCATTGAACTTTAAGCATCAACAAATAACACTTACAGTGAAGAATGCCTGTTTTGCAATAGTAGGTGTGAAGTGTACACATAAAAGAAAATGGATGTTACAAAACCTGTCCTTTCAGACTCCCAACCATTGAATCTTTTTCTTATTAGAAATTTTGAGGGGAAATAAGACTACCAAGTTATTTACAGGAGGTACATAGCACAATTTTTTTTTTTTTTTTNAGAATAACATCTTGAATACTGTACCTACTGTATCAGCTTCAAGGGAAAAGAAAAACTCATGAAAACTGATAGAAGGAAAAGCCTTTCTAATCAAGCAATTACAGTGTTGGCATAAACCAGCTGTTATTAGCCGAAACTTAGTATAAGAAATGAAAATGTGTGAACAACACGTAACAAACTATATATATAAAATATATGTAACAGATACTACAACACTAGCAAATTGTTACTTTTAAGTTCCAGCTTCCATACCTAATTCCACTTCTCTGACAACTTTCCCAAACAAATCCTTTCAGTGAAAAATTATCTTTGAGCTAAAAAATAATTATTTTCCTATTTTTCAGGTGTTTAAATTTTAAAAGAATATATTTTCTTCTCTATGCTCACATCTGTAGCCAGATCCATTTTATGGGGAAAGCCATTCAATTAATTGATAAATATGAAACACTCTGTTGATAAAGTCAGGGGGCTGCAAAACTTTGTAACAATGCAAATGGAAAGCTGATACTACACAAAAAGATGCAATACTGTTTTCAGATTGAATTAACCTTTGACCAAAGGTATTTATGTTGCAGCTTTACCATTTGCTATTTTTTGACAGATCCAGTAACATTAACACTGCTCATCCTCAACTAGCTTTCAGTGTTCATGCAGTGTTGATACTTTGATTTTTTTATTTCATCTGCTGCAGGCCTAATCCTAACAAATCACTGCTGCATCTTCTGAAGGACCACTTGCAGTATCACTTGGGAAGAAAAGAAAACAAATTTACACAATCTTTACACAATTATTTTCATTTTGTACCTCAGTGAGTTAAAATCTTATCCTTTTCCTTTTAATTTTCATTGCTGTTTGCTTCCTCATAAAGAGTTTCCAAGTCTCCTGCCTGCTGCTTATGAAACAGAGAACACAGAAGGAAATAGGCAAAATTGTGGCAACCCAGCATCCTACCTCTAACAGCAGCCAAGAACTGAACAAATGCCCAGGGCAGGGTTAAAGACTCTGGGCAATCACACATTCGCAGTTCCCAGATTTGCTCTACCAGCCTTTAGAAGGGAGTTTGTGGATTTCTACCTTGGCTTTTCTTTATGATTCTTCAAGAATGTCATATATGAATGAGTTAGGAACAGCTGCTCTTAACAAAAGCAAGAGAGCAAGGCATGGGAGTTTTGTTCCCTGCAGACCACATCAAAACGCCACAAAGATGCTCAAGTACACTGGCCCTGCTTGCTGCTGCTGTCAAAACCCAATGCACCTGCAGCAGAAACAATGTGCCCCAGGCCCAGAGAACACAGCTCAGTGTTAGGAGTACAGAACTGGCACAGCCGTCCAGACACGCATTTCTATCCAATGCTCCTGCTGTGGCTTTACTGATCCTTCCACAGAGGGTGGGCAACACGTGTTGGTAATCTCTCATAACTGCAGCAATCACAGCAGGAAGAATAATGGTGACATTTGACATGGCAGCAAGAGTATTGCGACACTTCATAAAAAACATTTCCAACACCATCCCCTGTATTCCAGCATGGCTCAGCTCCCCTCATGTGACAAAAATAATTTCCTTAGTGAGTTATCATGTGTAAACATCCTTGTGTGCTTTACCTATGCCAGGCCCAAGTACCACCATAAAGTAAAAGAGTTTAGTTTGAAGCTCTCAAAGAGTAAAACTAGATAGTGATGAATTCTCCTCTCATTTCCTAATAATATAATCTTTATGTAAAAGAAATTATCTCTCTTGTCTTGAAGTCCGCACAAAACAAATAGTGTTTCCAGAAAATGGAATAATTAAATTGCACTTCTACTTTTAATTATCTGCAGCAACTATTTATTATTTTGCTGTACTACAAAGAATGAGAGCTAGGAATGAAATGAAATAAAATAAAGCTTTTAATTTAATTCAATGTTATGCCTTTGGCACAAGTTTTGTGAACTCCTTGATACCACTGTGAAAACAAAGCTGGCTTTTACAGAATGATTCTGTAAATGTGAGATCTCAAGCAAGAGCAGAATCCTGTTATTGTAGGATTTGTGTAAGTCATGGCAAGGACCATTATTATCTGAATAACTTCCACTTTGGCAGCCAAGACGGTAGAGGTACAAAAGTGTAAAGCAAAGTCATAAAGCAAATCAGGGGCACAATATTCACGAACAGTTGATTTTACCATTGCATCCCATGGAACGGTGGATGTGCTGCCCTCCTGCTTCTCGTCCCCACTGGGGAGCCCAGGGCTGCTTTCAAAAGGACCATATCTTCCTTGCTTTTAAAAGGATGAGCTCTCCCTGGACATTTGCCTGCTGCTCAAGAGGATGGTTCAGGATTGTACTGTCTTAAGAATGTTTATTACAACAACTAAAGAACTGGAGCAGAAATCCCCAGGGACCAATTCTGCTTTTGCAGAAGGGTGTGAGTGACCTACCACCACAGCACACAGCTCGTGGCCACCATGTGGAACCTGCTTTGCCCCAGGAACACTTCAAGAATAAACTGAGCTGGAACTAAACTGTAGGAAAAGATAATGTGAAATTACTTCATAATGAAGTATAATTTCCCCTCACTCTTCTATAGTCTATTCTAAAGAGTCTTCACTCTGTGCAATACTTCAAGCATAGGTCTGCTCTGCTAGGAAGAAGTGAATCTACAATCTGCATCAGATTTTTTTTTCTATCTTTTATCTTTACATATTTTGAGTCAGCAGTTAGACCACACAAGAAGAATGCAGCCTCATTACTCTTTGGTCTCTATCACAGGGATTTTACAATGCCACCTAGTCCTGTCTCCAGACTGACATCCTGTACAATATTTATTAACTTCTGGCTACTGAGTGCATGTTCCCTTTCATGTCCTTTATCCCATGTTGTTATTCTGTATTTCTCTAGGTGTAACTGGAAATCCATCCATCCAGCTCGAAGCCAAGCTTGTCTAAATCACTCCCAACTTCACTGCTTTCTTCAGCAGTTCCAGCTCAACAGAGGATTTAATCATGTTTCAAAGTTCTTTCTCTTAAATCTTTAATCACATACCAAACAAAATGCTACTTAATAGATTCTTATCAGAAACACAATCATGTCATCACCCTTGTATCAAACTACATCCACTCACATGCTTTCCAGCTGCTACTCTCTGATATGACCCTCAGTCCTCTGCCACACTTTCTAACTTTGACCTTTAGTTATTTAAGGCTGAATCCCAACCAGTAATTCAGTTAACTTCCCCTACTGTCAACCCAGAGAGAAGAGAAACCTTTTAGCATCTCTCTACAAAGTTTTCTGTATGAAATCCTCCAAAACTTCGGGGGGGGAGAAAAAGAGGAAAAATTGCATGTGGCAAACCATCCACTGCCAGAGATGTCTATCAAAGAGATCACTCTCTAAGCTCCAGATGGCAGGTCTCCTACAGGAAGCAGCTGGTCCTTTGGCAGCATGTCCTCAAAAAGTGCCAATGGCTAAGTCTGTCTGTGGTAATTCAAGGCCACCACAGGAATTTTATGCTGAAATTATTTCAGCTGTACAGGCCAAGTCTTTGCTCTTCAGCAGACCAGAGACAGTAGCCAGATCCACTGCTCTATCACGTACCCCTTCCATCTCTTCTCTGTGAGGGGGCACATGGGGGTCCTGTGTGCTTTGAACCGATTTTAACATAACCACAAAAGTTGGTGAACTTGATTTATTAGTCAAGGCACTGTCTGCAACTTCTTCGTGCAGTGATGTGTTACTGCCTGTGTGAAACAGCCACCAAACCTATGGAAATGAGGTGTGTAGGAAAATGAACACTAGGTCATCTCTCACACGCAGGGGATGATACCCTGATTTCCTTACTTGATGGTTTTATTCAGCCCTTTAGCAGAGGAATCATAATTCAGGTTCAATATTTCTGGTTTTATTACTATTTCTAAACTTAATATATTCCACAGATAAAAAGCTAACCATAAAAAGATTTTGTTTTCCAATTCCTCTTATTTCTGATCAGCATATTTGGTACACAGTTCGATCTTAATTCCACCTTTCTTGCACTGTACCAGTCCTCTAGAATCTCTTTGGGATAGGAGATAGGTAGCTTGCTTTCCATCACACTTTTAAAGCCCTAAAAAGTGTAGCTCCTCTCTCTCTTTTTTTAACAGCACTCTCCTCAACACTTTAAAGATGTAAAAAGACCACCTAACTTCTCCAAACAGCAACCCAACCCTGTGGGTGTCCCGCAGACTTGTTCCACCCTAGTGTGCAATGCACTCACAGTTCATAGCACTGATCTTCCTAAATCAGCTGCACCACAGAGAATGCAACTCCCTAAATATCAGAACACCTTCTAACTTACCTGAGCACAGTAATAGCTTCGGAACCAGACAATGACACACAATGTCAAGACTTCCAGTCGGGCTGCAAAGCCCTGCTCGCTCCACACATCAGTGGCACCAGCTGTAGCCCAATTAAACTCAACAGTGCACAGGTGTTCCCAGAAATGAGTAACAAAAGCAAACTCCCCTTTAGGGTTCTGAAAAAAAATTAAGAGTTCTTTAGCTTCTTTAGGTGTCCAAACACCAAATGGATTGGAAATCAGAAAGAGAGAGAAATTTACATACAGAGGAATAACAATAACATTAATTACAACTCAATGTAATTCAATATATGTTTAGACTAGAAAATATGTATTGTTCATAGTTTACCTGTACAAACTGAGACTCATGAAACATTTTAGGTCCACTTTTGTTTTAGCTCTGTGTTAAAGGACTTAATCTAACCCAGGAAAACAGCATGTATCATCCAAAGGACAGAATTTAGTATTTCTACATAATATTCTACAGCTTCTTTCATCAATATTTAAAAGCTATCTGCAGCAAAGACAATTTGGTGTAAAGGTAACTCAACTAAGTATCGACAATTCCGGGCAACATTTCAGTGTGTTTGTGAACCAAATGGAACCAATTCACCTAAAATAGGAAATAGAAAATGTGATCATCTCATTTTAAAAATGTAAAGAAGTTCCCAACTGCAATATTCCAAAGGGCTAATTGAAAGACAAAAGGAAGGAAAACAATTCTCTGGAAATGTATTAATGGAAAAAAAACCCAGCTATGTTAAATTCATGTTAGAATAACCTGCTTAAGAAATACTTCATTTTCATGCTAAGAAATTAATCAAGATGAAGATTTGGAGAATTTCATTTACCAGTAAAACATTATTACATTATACCAATAAACTTGCTCCAACAAAATGAGCAAATGTATATTTATTAATTAAACTACTGGAGAGCCAAGATACTACAGTAGAGCTGTCAGCACTACAGTCAGTTGTCAGCATATAGGACTCATAGATTCACATTCTCTTAATAAAAATAAGATTATTTTTATATAATATAAAGTAATATTCCAAGTAATTGATATTATTTTCTTAATAGAAGTTATAAAAGAAGCTGTGGGGCTGTACAGAGAGCACAACCAACAAAAAATTAATAACACTTTGAACGACAGCCTTTTCAATTTAAGGCAATATTTACCTCTATTAATAGAGCCAGCCAATATCATAGAATATAACTAGCAGATGGTCAACTGTATTATAAATTTTTCTAATATACTAACTGGCAACACAGCAGATTTTCAGTTCATAAAAAGATATTACTTAGTAATACTGTTAATACTCATGGAACAGAATTTTTTGGTCATTTTATAAGGTAACAGTGGTTCTACAAAATGCATAGGTCAATAAACAAGAAGTGGGTGTTCAGAAACTCAAGACAGTTAAAATCATAAAGGAAAATAATACAGATTCATTTGGTAGACCATGAAAAACATTAATTCCTAAAATAGTCATTTCAACTGCAGCATGATAATGAGGAATATTTTTGGTCCTGCTCCTGGGTAGATATAATGAACTCACTAACAGATGCCATTTTTAATAGTTTTGCTTACCTGACGTTACCAGTTAAGAAAGATAAAGATTGCACAAGCACTTTGGTCTTTACTAATGAACACAGAAGTGGGAAAAGGGAGCACAAGAGATATTTTGCAAGCCCCCAGAAGTGGTTTGGAAAAGTAGTGATTCTGGGTAAGAGATCTCATGTATTCAGCCAAACTCTGTGATGTTTGAAGTCGAAATTTAAGAATGAAATAAGGCAGGAGAAACAATATAATGTGAACTAAAGATGGCACGTGGATGACTGAATCTCTGGGACCAGAAACCAGACTTTCATACTGTGCTTTTCATGTCAGTATGTATGACTATTTACTGACCCATGTTTACTGCGTCAAAACAAAGCACTTCCAAAGAGACAAAAACAGACAAAGTTTCACACACTTCCTGAAAAATCTATTCACATAAATTCTTTTTATTTACTCCGGAGGAAAAGGCTCACAGACAGGACTGGATCTTTCTTGCTGAGCTCAGATCACACCCCCTCCTTTGTAAACAGCTGATGCAAATCGCAATACTTAGACCAGAAAAAGTTTTTCAAAACAATAATCATTTATGGGGGTTTTTTTCAAACTGCATGCAAAAATAATGATCCCTCTTTCTCGTTCTTAATAGGATTGCAGATGATATTTGATGATAATTGAACATGAGAAATAGCTTTTTTTTTTTTTTAGCTGGGGTTGCATGGAAATAGAAACTTGAGTGTGAAAATCTGCAAAGTTTGTCTGCAGGTTTCATGAGACTTAGTCCATTGTATCAGTTACACACTGTGAAGGTCAGCGAGGAAATTGGCCTTTCAAAAAGCTTTTCACACGCTTGGCCTGGTTCCCTGCCAAGTGCCAAATGGGAATCTCATAAACTCTGGAAAATCAGTGTTGTAGACACCTCAAAACTTCTGCGTAGATCCAGTTTGAAAAAGAGATTTTAATTTTTTTTTAGAGTAGAATTTATGCTTCGCTGGGACTACTGTGCATTGACAAAGACTCAAATGGTCAAAGGCATCGCAAATCTGTCAGGAAGGTGAAAGCCAAGAGAAGGTGACATGATGTCACAACTGTCATAAGCAGTGACAGTTTCCTTGTTCATGGCTTGGAAACACTGGTACACTGCTAAGGAGATACAGTGGTTTATGGCTGCTTTCAGAAGCTACTCCAAGTTAACAGGGGCGGAACAGCTCTCTTCTAAAAACTTGCTTAATATTGGGGAATAGCCAGATGAAAACAATTGAGAAATGAATTAATTTTTTCCAACCTTTTAATTCATTACTTTTCTTCTTGGTAGCCTGTAAACTCAACTACTGTGCTCTGGACAGTGCATGTAGCTGACATTTTCAGAGAAGAAAATAGAGAGACTTTGTTTTCCCTCTTTGCTAGTTCATTGGATTTTGGTAAAATGGCTGCAATAGAGCCTAGACTTGGTAGATGTCAGATTACAAAGGCTGGGTGCAGATGTGCCCTTTGGCATTTTCGTTAAAAATATTTTTCAATAACACTAGTGAAAATTCTGGAGAGATTACATTAGGGTGAGAAAGTATTTTCCAAACCAGCTCTCGGAAAATGAACATTAAAGAAAAGCTACAGGTACCCTTAAGTATGTCACACATGTTGTCAGGTAAGTATTATACTTGTGATACACAATTTACTTAAAAGGTGGATTATACATGGCAGCAACTATCACATAAACACAAATTGGTTCGTGGTTGCTGGGCTGTTTTTTTTGCCACAGTCCCTGAGCAAGAGGTTGAGGGGAGATAGAAAAATATGGCTCAAAACAGTTTAGCCATGACCCTCCCAGGCATGAGACTGAAGTGATTACATCACTCTTACTGAGCTACAAAAACTTCTCAATAAAAGAAGAAACAGAAAAAGTTCCACCATTAAATGTAAATCTGAGGGAACAAGGGAGCCTTAACAGACACTCAGTTCCTTCTAGAGGAAGCATGACAATTTGGTCCTTAATTTCAGCAGTAATCCACTGTTTTATCCTACTTTCATTCCACTGCTCTGGAGGGCTTTTATATAAACCTTGGAGATGTAACAGAAATAAAATAAAAATATAAAAATACTTTTGATTGCAAGTACAACCAAGGGAGAACTTAATTTCAAAAAGCCTTAAAAGACATTAAAATGTTCTCTTTTTTTCCCTCCTCTCATTATACAGCAGTAGATAATCCTCTGAATCACAAGTCACGTTCTACATATAGTCTTAAATTACGTTGCTAAAATATTGATACAGCCAGACCTGGTTAATTCAAGCCAGTTTTGCTTCTCATTAAGATTTAACAGAGGCTGAAGCATTTATGGTATAATGTCATGCAGAGTTAGGGACAAAGGGAATACAGTGAGTGTGAATTAGGTGGGAATACAACAGAAACTGAATTACTTTAGAAACAAAGAGAATATTTGATGTGGAGAAAACAATGTTCTCTTGGGCTAATGGTAAGGGGTGAAGACGAGGCCAGCCACCCTTCTCAGTTTCCATTCAAGAAAGACTTTGGTGGCCCCTTCTCATCTGCCACCATCTCTGCCCAGTGGGTGCCACTGGCGTGCATCAAACGCCTCCCTGAATGCCACAAGCCTCGCTACCTCACAGGTGACCCCATTTCAACTCCAGCCCCCCATCACAGCTGCATGGTGGGCCCTGGGCTCTGGGCTGCACAGACAAGATGGTAAATCTAAATGCACTTTCAGTACTACGGGGAAATAAAGGAGTAGTTCAAACAACTGCATTAAAAAAACTCTTCACGAAGTCATCACTTTGCAGAATGGCAGCACATGCACTGTAGCTTTAGATCAATATAAGATACAAATTCATTTAATCCAGAAGAAACACCAGCATGTAGTAATTGTGACAAGGATAACAAATGTATTCCTGAGAAGTGTTGCAAAGATGTGACAGAGATGTTCCAGGCAATTGTAAGTTGCCTGTACTATCACAGACTGCAGACCAGTCAATAGCAGCAAAATATCTTTAGAGCAAGAACTTTAATGAGGCAAGAATAAGCAAAAACTTTCACAAGCTCAGATCCAGTTCCGAGATACTCAGCAGAAGCACAGTTGCTGTTATGGCTGTTGCTTCCTATCAGAAAATTGCCTAACCTGAAGACTAAGTGTCACGATACAAACTTAGGCAAAAATATACCAAGATTTTCATTCTTATAGAATCCAAGTACCCAATGACGAATAAAGTTGTTCATGAGAAAAGTATTTGTTACAAAATACAGAAATTGGAAAATCCAAATAATTGCAGATTAAAAAAAGCACACTCCAACCACATTCCTACAACACTGAATCTCTCAACAATAACAAAAAAAAAACCTAAAAATATAAATACAACATTGAACCCAGTAGATAAGAGAACCTGCTGGTCTACATGGTGACCATGCATGACTCCCTCAAAGTAGTTGCAAAAGCATGGGAATATCAAGAAGGCGAAAAGAAACATTCTTACTGATGAATAGTAAAGTTATTATTAAATTCCACAGGGAAACAGCAAATACTATCTTTACCAATATGCTACTGGAACCTGAAGAAATGTTGATTTGGAATTAATTACTTAATTTATTTAGAAAAAAAACCTGGTAAGTTTTCTTAGTATTTCTGAGTTTGAAGAAGACACCTTCAACAGGCTTCCAGCAACAGGAATAAATGTGCAGTAAATCTACATACAATGTTTTAAAATTAGAAAATCTGTAATCACACCCAAAATTGCCTGCTACGGCCACTTACAGATGGATGGTATACAGCACATTTATAGTTCAGGAGTTTCAGGAGCTTGTTTAAGGGAAATGACATAGCACCAGGAAGACAGAGGCTTTGTTTCAGCAGAAAAGAAGTCCACTCCCTGTATGCAGTGGCAAAACCAGAATTTCCCTGATTGAACATTTATCCTTCAACTATCCCACTGCCTTTCTGCCAGCAGAAAAGATGAACACATCCTCCCATAACATCAGACTACACCATCCATCTCACTAATAATTAAAGAGCAGATAAATGATTACTTTTTTTTTACTGTACATCAGATCCAGAGTTCTTAAAAACGTAAAAATCAAAGAATATAACCCACACTGGGCATACTAATTCACACTGCATTTGAAGGCACTTCCAGGCCTTACAGCAGAACTAAGACATAAGTCTCCAATCTGTTTCACAAAAGGAGCTTCATATCTCATCTGCAGCATTTCTGAGTGGGGCAGCTCTGCACAGCCCTACAGAGGTTAAATGAACTAGAGACTAAAATTCTGCAAACCCTTCTTGAGCAAAAAGCTACGCTGCAGCTACAGCTTAACTGTGATAAGGTAAGGAAAATTTTATGGTGACACAGAACTTTTCACTTGTGCTCTTACTTCTGACAGAGTGTATAAATAGTAAATAAATTACAGGACTCTATTATTTATCATGCAGCAACCTGGAACTTCCTTCTGACATCTACAGAAAAGTAACTAAAATATTCACAAGTGTCCTAGTTTTCAGTAGTCACTACAACTGTAGACTATAACTACAACTGCAACCGAGCTCTGCTGGTTTCTCATACAAGTCTTGGTTGGTTCCCTCAGAGAGGAGCAAGGCAGAATCAGAACAAGGGTGTTCTCCACAAAGGCACCACTGCCCAGCTGCTTTCCAATTCCTCTGGTTTCACCAGGTAGCGTGACACTGTCATGGGGCTAAGCAAGATCAGGAGGCACTACCAATTTTTCCTACTTCTGTAGCAGAAAACCAGCTAACCTTCCCAACTTGTGTGTGAGAGAAGAGAAAGAGAATTCTGCTAAACAGGAAAGAGACTCTGATACTGAAATATAAAGTAAATATAGAAGCTTGAAGACAAGAGTAAACCAATTTTTGGAAATTCTAAGTTAAGGCTACAAATGTGGCCACCAGGATAATGCTGAACGGTCCAGTAAATGGCTACAAGACACATTAGTGAAATTAGTATGAAAAAATGATGTTATCACCATCCAAATAGATTGCTACTTAGGCGTAATTAAGTGAAAAATTCAGAGAACATATTCTTCAGATTTATGGGAAAGACTCATTAAAAAGTTGTGAACAACATGTCAAATTAAATGACAGAAATTATATTAAAATACTGAAAATACAACGTTAGTGGGTTTTAAGAAAAGAAACTATCACTGAGTTAATGTTGAGAACCGCATGTTCCTTTTACAGTTTCTTTGCGTAGTGGTTCAGACTACTACTTCTTAGGTGGGAGGACAGATCCTACATCCAGTTATTATTATCATTACTAGTATTAACACTGTTGTTATTAAATCAAACCTCACTTTTACACATTATCCAATGGTAGCAAAAGAGGCAGCACCTCATATCTGAAAAAAAGAAAGACCTGTAGCTGATAAGCAGTGAAGCAGATCAGAGACAGTCAAAAAGGAAAGGACTAAATTAAAGTTTGAAGTTTTTGCATATCCTCCAAAATGAAAAAGACAAAATACTACAGAAAAAGTGTCTTCCACGAAGAGCCTGATTTATTTAAAAAGAAAGCAAAGATTTGAAACATGTATAATGAGATACCACTTATTCTACTTCAGCCTTTGTAGAAGAGCCTTATTCTTTTATCTTGGTTATCCACATCTAACAAAATGGCTGGTGTAAACTTGGTGCTAACTGCAAGTCCCATCCTTAAGCCTTCCCTTTTGGTCCCTGGGCAGACTGACTGAAAGCCTGTCACTGTTCTCAATCGTGATGACTCCCAGGTGGGAGTTACAGCATGACGACCGCACGTTTGGTAAACACCTGACATGGGTCCAAGACCGTGCCTTAGACGGAGTGCACAACACAGAAGAAAAGGCAGCCTTAATGTCTTTATGCTGCTTTGTGGCACTTCAGGTCAGGCTATGCCTGAACCCACGTAAGCCTTTCCAGACAAATCTGACCTGTCAAGATTCTTTGAGCCAAACAGTGAGTTTATATTGGACTGGCACTTCCTTTTGATATGACTGCAACATTTCTCATTTGTATACTAAGAGGTCTGCACACACTGTTACAGCTCTTTCATCTAGAAGTCCACGGTTTGGGTTCTGCTTGGGCAGGAACATTTAGGTCCAGGCATCATTCACTTTAGAGAAGAAATTTCTTCTTCACTCGTCACTGCTGCCCCCAAAATAACCAATTTTCTAAATTGTCTTCCATAGAGAAGGAACTGCAAATGAATGATTCATCATTCAGTTCCCCCCAAAGGATTTAGTGTGATGAGACATGTAGAGGCACTAATAGACTGTGAAAGAAGTGCGGGCTAAACTAATTGAGTAGTATCGATCCACCAGTGCCATGGAGATTATCATGAGCGCCTACAAGTCCTCACAATATGGAAGATTTGAGAAGAAGTGAGTGGATTGAGAAAAAATTCAACCCTCCAACTAACTCTCAACTGCGCATTTAGCAACCCTGTTACAGTAATACTTAACACACACAGTGCACAGCCTGATTTATCTTCAGCGCTTCACAAATATTAGCTAATTAATCTTTCACCATTGTAGTTTCACTCCACAGCACATCTTAATTTTTCTTTATAATTGAAGCTAAAGATTTAAACTGGCAAAGAACTGTGCATCATTTCTAAGAAAAATGTTCCATGACCTCATCCTACTTAATTTATCATAGCAAAAAACTTAAAAAAAAACAGATACAGAAAATATGCATGTTTATAAAATGAACTACAATAATTTCTCTGATTACTATTTAAAATAAAATGCATGTTGACAGTCATAACAGTCAGTAATCCTGTTTTACTGGAAGATTAATGAGGGATTTGTAGTTGAAGTTGGTACTTTTGCATTGCAGCCGGCTGAAGCGCTAAAATGTCGAGCACTGACTGATTACTGTCTAATTACAGACCCATAAACAACTTTATATGGCTACAGAATTATTCCCCTAGGTCTTCCCAGTGTTACGATCAAGACTAAGTTTGAAGAGGTGCTTAACTTGTACACTATATTTGACATAAAGTTTTCTTGTTGGACATTTTGGCATTAGCACTGTTTAAAATCTGGATGAAACCTTCCAAGATATCTTTGCAACAAAAAGCTTTGTCTCTTGCCTCTGAAAATTATTTATTAATTTGTTTTTACTCCTAGACCTTACTTGCCATTGAAGCTGAAAATTGCATCAAGAGATATGGCAGTTTTGTGAACACATAAATTTTAGCTCAAGACAAGAAAAAAACAATTCACTGCAACTCAGGTGTGAAGGGGTAGAAAATTTAGTGTGTGTGGTCAGTGTGCCACTTCTTACTCAGAGCATTCAGAAACATAGCATGTACTATGTAATTATTTACAAAATTATTTATTTTGTATTTTGTGAGGATGAGAAACTCTTCTGAGCTCTTTTGCACACATACATGATCTCCATCCCTTTTACAATACAGCAAATGAGCAAAGCGAAGTTTGAACTGTGCGCAATTATGACTCCTCCCTCCAGGTGGTTTAGAAGAGGAAAGAAACAAGTTGAAAGAGCCAAAAATAAGAGCAGGGTATGAGGAATGTGTCTTTAACTAAAGACAGGGGAAGGGTAGATGGTTGTTTCCAAGGGCTTGATTTTAGAACTATCTTATGAAATCTTTGCCTATGGCTTTAGATTATGTGACTTAATGAAATATCTAAACGACAACACAGATAAGCACAAGTTCACTTGGATCAGAATTAATAGAGGATGAGTGTGACATCAAGCTCTGCAAATATAAACTGCCCCCAAGAACACATTAGCATTTTTCTTGAATTGCATCATTAATTTAAGTGTAAAATAACACACTGTAGGGCATCAGTCATTAAGGACACTTCATCACCTGTTTTACACTGATTCTGTTTATTAACACATCTGCTATTTATTTCTTAATGTCTTACTGAACAGCCTATCTCATTACCTAACTATATCACACACATTTTACACCACCACACTGTGAGGTCAATTAAAGTTTTTGTTAAAATAACACAAGAACAGAGTATATGATTTCCTTGCTGTGTACTTTAAAAGCCAGCCTCAGGTTTGTTTGATTATTCTGTAGTTGATGCAAATAAGCCATTAAGCTCCCAAGGAAAATTTCACATTTCCCAACACATTTTCAACTCATTTTTCTAATCTGAAAGTGTAAACCTAATTTGAGAAGTGTACAGCTTCAGCACCACTGCTGTGTATTACGCATTTTCTTCATAGCAAAAGTGATTCTTAACCATTTTTCCAATACATAGCCTATTGTATTTATTGCATATTACATTTTTGTTTGTATCTCAGCATATTTTGCTTCACATAAAAATAATATTTTCACTGCTCTTTCAAGAGCTCAGTACGTTTTCTTAAGAACTCGGCTGACGGAACAGCCTAAAAAATGTTGACTATTTGAAACAGCTAGCCATTTCCATTGCATTCTCTACTGCTGACTGTCCTGTAAATCTACAGCTTTTACCACATTGCAGTTCCATGAATCTTTAAAACTATACCATTGTTTGCCCTTCTTTTCTGCTTCTCACCAAAAATTGCATTTACAACTCTGATTACAACAAACCCACAACTTGGTCTTGACTAGCAAGCCCAGAAAGACAGATTTGCATGGGGTAGTAATGCTGGCACCTGCACTGCTGTCATGACACTCTTATTTCCATCTTATTTAGCATGTTTTAATCTTGGCAGCTTGGCTGAACTCTCATTTAGACCTATATCACGTACCTCCATGGTCCTTCGCACAATCTTATTCTAAGTTGGTATAAACATACTAAAGGAGTGCTTTTTCTTTCCCTCTCAGAAGATGTAAAATCACATTGGTTTTGTGATTGAAAATGAAGCTGCTTAAATGAGTTTCCCATCTGTCTGTCCCTTGACTGCCCATTCCTGTCTTCAGGAGTGTCAAGATCTCTCTCTACCTGAGGTGTGCTGTTTTAATTTATGGCACAGCTGCTCAGTAAACTGAATCCCTAATTTGCTATTGATTAAAAATAAACTTGAAATTTATTTAAAAGTTAACCCATTCAATCTGTGCTGTTTCTGTGAAATGGAAAACAGGTATGAAAAATTATTCTGAAAGCATTGCTTTGGCATGTTTGACAGTGTGACAGTATTTTGTTAAAATCAAAATGAATAAGCTTCTGGCTGCCACTTTCTACTATAGCCAATGATAGATGAGTGACTATCATTTACCTTTACTTACATCTTCTCTTGAAAGGTTTTATACAGATAATACCACATATTTAAAATTTCCCACACTGGTCAGAGAATGCAGAGGAACATTACTATCAACAATTAGATATTCAACTGTAGGCTTTTTGAAGCTGACTTGTACAGCTATTTACATGCCATAGTTCTCCTTTTCCTAGGAGTAGAAATGTGAATTTATTGGTTTTGTTCATCCTACACTGGAAATATATAGAAACAACCTGAAAGCATACCATTATCATAGATGATACTATTATCACAAGCTCAGATTACATTCTGAGTTTTACTCTCTTATGTGAATGCTTTAATTTACCCTGACTATAATGTCTGTGCTTCCAACATTTGGAATAAAATATGCACATGTGAGATTGAGTGCTTTCTTTTTCTCCTCTATTGCCTCATCTACTTCACAGCTTCTGCAATTTTTCCTTCCTGCTTATAGAGATTTTCCTGACAGTGGCTAATAAATCATTGTCCCTTAAACATGCTGCTTAAGCTTCCATAAAGCCGGAGTTTCCTAAATTAGTATATAAATACACATATTATTTTTATGCTGCTGACTCAGGACTGCAACATTCGCACCTATCAGGGTACCCCAGGGCACGGTGTCCTCCCTGGCAAGGGAGAAGGCTCCAGCAGACCTCGAAGAGGAAGGCAGAAGCCTCTCACTCTAGGTGCAAAACAGGAGGAGAAAGGGAAGGTAGGCACTTAGGGGGTAATTTTCTAAACAATATTGTTTTCATCCCATCCTCAGCTGCATAGCCAAAGTCATTTACCTCTAAGCTCCTTCTAAGAGGCCCCAGCACTGGCAGAGGATCACAGAGAGCAGAGTACTCACTGCTCACCCCAATGGTGCTGTGCCACTGCAAAAGGAGAGATTTATGGGCTCAGAAAGAACACAACTGGTATAGAGCACAATTGAGGATCTTTGAGGCGAGGGCACTCAGTAGACACTACTCCTAAACTGACATCACAAAGACCAGCAACTGACTAAAACAAGAAACCATATTTAAAGTGAGGCTGCCACCAGAGCTACATGCAAACAAGGAGAGAAGAACTGGAAGGCGAACAAGAGCAAAAGTTTGAATAAGAAGTGTTGAGATCTTGATTCTACATAAAATACCCATTAAATTACCTGTAACTGTGATTTAATAACAACTTTCCTTTTGCTCCTAATGCTTTCAATCTCTTTGTGTCCTAGGCAGGTCAGCTCAATTACAACTAACAACTTCTCCATTATGGTTGCTCTGTCTTATTCCTCAGTTAGCCTCTGTATTTTTTCCCACTTATGTCTGACTACATTGTACTGTTACATCTCTCATTCATGTCTCACCAACTTGCTGTTTATTCGAGACAAGTGCTATACCTCTGAGCAGAGATTTGTCTCCGTTATATTATTTCTATATGGGGTGTTTATGTATATGTGGTGGAAACGAGAAGGCTTGGTTAGACAAAATAGCAGAAGCCCACGTTTTCCTGGAAGAAGTATCTGAAATAAAAAACAAATAAATAATGCTGAAGAAATGAAGCAAAAGAAACAAAAGAGCAAATTGCTACTTTGGAAAGCCCTAAATATAGACAAGTCTCAAAGGCTCCTCAGCACTACAAGAAAATTCTGAGTGATGAAAATGGGAGAAGGCAGTACATTTTCCTGGAACAGACTTTTATTCATATTGATCCTGCCTAAACTCCCTCGTGCCCTTCTTCAGGTGAGGTCTGAAATTACAAGTCACAAACACCTTTGGCAGTACTTTATCTTAAAATGTAAATTAATACTGAAAGTCAGAATGTCCTGCTGAGAAGCAGGAGGCCTGGGGCCTTGGACACAGATATCCTTGCCCATACTTTAAGGCTTCCTGCGGTGCCATGCATGTGGATCCGTTCTCCTCCAGTGAACAAAAATCTCAATGGCTAATTAGCAGTGTGCATAAATAACTTCTGTGGGAGAGACACATTTTGGAAGTAGTAATTGGCACGCTGTCTAGCTCTGATTTGCACTTATACCGCATGACCGACATACGGCTGGAAGGAAGAAATCATTCACTGCCTCAGCCTACTGTAGTGTCTACTTAAGTAGCTTAGATGAGTGGAGGTGGAAATAAAGTGATTATTCCAATTATCAAAGGCTGACAGGAATACCATGAGCCACGAGAAATTTACTCTCACTTAATAAACTGCTTAAAATTAGCACTGAGAAAACAGCAGGAGAGTCAAGGGTGGTGTGAGGTTCAGCTGACCTAACTGCAGCAGCACAGGACAGCAGCAGGTACCAAGCAAACTGGGACACACTCGTCTTCCCAGTCTGTGCTGAAAAAAACACCAACTAACATCTCTAAAGGACTATGGCTAGACTTGAAAACAACACGAATGACATTTAAATTGAGTTTGAATATCATTAATCTATTTAGATTTACTGAAACATGCTGCCCTCTGCTTCTATCCTCTGGCATATGTCCATTACAGCTGTGTGCCAAAAGTGAATTGTTTCATTAAAATCTGAAACAAAAGGCATTGATGTTTTGAGTTACAAAAATTATTCCTTTTTAAAGGTAATATTTGTTAATAGAGAATATCTGATCACCATGATTCATTGTCTGCACTTAATTCCATCAAGCATTCATATTCCCAGTGCATTTCAAATATACCCACAAGCCCATTTTCAGAGAAACTGTAATAGTATTTTCTTTATAAAATAAAATTATAGATAGATTTGATTTCTTGCTTTTCCACAAAATTATAACAGTGTAGAATTTCAGCTGCTTTATGAGTGGAACTACAGAGATTTACTTTAACTTGAGTCTTTGAGGGCTTGGCATTTTTTTCAGCATTTAATGTGTTCTGCATGAAACCAAAACAGACTCAGAAGAAAATCCTCCAGCAGATTTTTAATGATCTGGGTGAAAAAATACTTTGAAATCTCACAATTTCATCTCAGAATAGCATCTGGATATAACCCAAAATATCAACTATTTATTGTCTAATGTAAAAGCACCATACTAATTATATGGCATTCCACATTACATTTATTATATTTCTTAGAAACTAAACTAAAAATGATAAAAAATATAAAGTATTTAAAAGTCATTAGACATAGCCATACGATCTCATGGAGGTAGTTCAAATTGCGATGATATGACCAAAAAGAAAAGGCTTTACAAGTGAAAATACACAAACCAGAAAGCTGAGTAGCACTGGCCAGATACAAAGAGTACTCCTTACTTAGCTTCATTTAGTACTGATTACATCTAGAAAATGCTAGCCCATTCTGTGCAATCATTTAAGGGATATTTGTGATTAACAATATAATACAAACAATGTAATTGTAAAAGGCTTAGATTACCAGGACTGCAATTTAAATATCAGTAGCTAAATACAACTTTTCTTTTTCTCAACTTATTGCAAATTCATGATCCATACACTATAATAACGCTTTTGTGTGAATTGCCCTAGTTTCTTACTATCAACATATAATGCAACATATAATGCAGAAAATAGGCAGAATTATTTGGTAGATTTTATTAGCACTGCTGTGAGCAGTGCTACAAGATGAGGCTTTGCTGTTTGTTCTCAGACTGTTCCCAGAAGCAAAATACAGACTTGTGTATTTCATTCAGGTCCTGTTCATTCAGGTCCATTATCATACAGCTTCACTTTAGAAATGATTTTCAATGACTACAATTTACTGAACTTTGACCACCAGACTAAGGTTATGCTAAAAAAATGTAAGAAAAGAGCTGCTGGAATTACATGGTCCTCATATACCAATAGAGAAGGTGTTTGAACTTCAGGAGTGATCTTGAGATTGCAAAACCTTAGTAAAAGTGGAATATTTAAATTAGCAAACAGATTTAAGTCTTATTTTAAGCACGACAGGTATACCATGCGCTTCTGTGACCCCAAAATACTGTTTATAATGTGGAATTGCATCTACTTATCTGAGTCCCAAAATGCTGAGCCTACCAGTGGGATTAGACTCAGTTATACAACTACTCGTCCATCCGTTACATATGTCTTCAGTTATCTCAATGTTTCCAGTTATTCCTTCTCTAGGAAACTCACTGTTCAAAACAAATCAATTTTTAATTGTTTTAAACTAAATTTGTGCTTTTGCAAAATGTGATTCTACAGCAGGTACCATAACAAAGCCATTACCTCACGTGATTACAACAACTGAACCACGACCCTTATCCATTGGCTTAATTGTGTCATTTAACAGATAATTTTACATCCCACATATTTTACCTTACTAATAAGTAGGGAAAATCCATAAAAGTAATGGAATTATGCAACACTGGAATACAACAAGGAAGCAATGATCGTTCATCTAGGATTGATCTCACAATAATGCACCTTGCAGTTTGCATGCTACAAAACTGCAGCTTGTAGCTATTTAGGACCATGTCCTATTTATGCCAATAAACATCCTGAGCACCTCCGGCTTGTGAATGAGGTACTGAAATGGATCTTAGCAGCTCTAAATTCCTCACTTAATACATGTGAAAGTTGTACACCTCTATCCAGCTATTTCAGAGTATTACTTTAAAAAGAAGTACTTGCCACTTCCCTTTTCCTAATTTATTACCATTTACCTAATTTATTACCATTTGCCTAATTAATTACCATTTTACAGTTTGAAGCTGTAGGAACAGACAAAACAACTAGTGTCCTAGAGATGCCGTATGGGACTACCTAAAAACAGAGGCCAGACAAAATTAAGAGAATAAAAAGCAGTTATATTTATTGAAGGGCATTCAGGTACATTTGGGGCAGACAAAGCCCCCCAGGGGCTACACCCAAAAATGGATGATGGGTCACAGATTTTCATATCTTTATAAGTTTGGTCTATTTGCATATCGGGAGTTAATCCTCCAATTAAAGCTTCAGGTAATGAAGTAATTTACCCCAAGTTTGCTCTCCCCTAACCCACTTCCATTAACATTTCTCAGGGCCTGAGACAGTAAGGTGTACTTGATTCTAAGGCCTAAAGAGGAATTGTTTTGTCTGACCAAAATGGGAGAACAGCAGCTAACACTGTATATGGAGTTTAGAGTTATACACTAAAGAATTGCAGGATTACAAATATATGAAAAATATAAAAGCTAAAATCCTAAGGCATCACTAGCAAAAGAGGAACTTACATGGTAAGTTAGCTATGTTTACATGGGAAAATGATTATGCTGCTGAAGTTGTTGCAGAGACACTGGATATCAGAACGAAAAAGCTGAGATATGACTAAAAAGCCCAGAAATAGTCACTGAGTAATTTTAAAAACTTTATTTTCTCATTCAGAAGAAGTTATACCTCTAGGTACACTGTGGCTTAGAGAGCCATAAGGAGTGGAAGTCGATCCAAAATAAATATTAAATAGAAAGGACTGGCATTAGAAATGGTGTATGAGATGTGTCACCATTGTGAGCAACTAGGCTACATTCATTTTTACCAGCTTTGGATTTGGCAATTTGCATTTAGAAAGAACACTTGTTTCTTTTTGTTTCTTGTAAGAAGAATGCTTAGAAAGACATGATTCATGTTCCACATGTCTAGGTGTAATAAATGTGCATAAGCTCATGAACTCACATTAATTACATTAATTTTAATCCCTGAAAAAACAGGTTGTAAGACATGGTTTTCCACTACTGCTAAAAACAATTTCTTGCAACAGCTCTTTAATGAAATTTTCTTCTGCCAAGTGCAAAAGTAATCAAGCTACAAGCCAGTGATGTTCAGAAACATCATTAGAAAGTTACAAAAATTTGCATGTAAATGAGCATCTTCATGATCTTACTACTTTCTCAAAAAACTCAGCTAGCCATGTAGCAATCTGCAAATAACATGTTTCTAAAGGCCACATAAACACTGAAGAATGATAGTTTAGATACAAAACTAGAACAATAAGGATTGACAAAAGCACTAATTTATCCATCTGTGTTTACCATTACAGAGGTGAAAACTACAGCTGAGAATCAAGCTTTTAACATAAACCAATCACAATCAAAATAAAACATAACTGAACAATGCAGCTCAGGGATTTTACAAAAATGGAACTTCACAGCAGATATTAATCCATTGAAAAGACTACAGGTTCCAGGCCATAACCTGTGGACAACCAAAAACCTGTACAGTACTGCTTTTTAGCCCTTAAGAAAGACAGTACCTCTTTGATCCAGAAAATTAAATTAAACTTTTTTTTTAAGAAGACATTTATTTTAAAAATCACTTTCCTGCAGCAATGTTATTTCATATCGAATGGGAAAGGAAGAGAGGAAGAAAAGAGGTAAACATAGGAGAAATTTGCTATGCACAACACTGACTAGGTTTGAGAACATACAAACATGTTTTCTGGTACCTGGTGACGTGGGAAATTGCCTTCACACGGTGGTAACGATTACACAGACTGTAATCAAGAACGCAATGCGTGACAATGGATGGATGGAAGGTAAAAAGAAAGAAAAAAAGAGAGAAGGAATGAGAATGATATTCAAACACATGTAACACAAATGAACAACTAGAAAACTTTACGGACATACTGAAGTACTCCCTTCAACTCACTTCAGATCTCTAAACTGATCACCTTTACAGACCTCACCTTGATTTTTGCTTACTTTCTGTTTGTAGCTGCAGCAAAGAAAGACTGGTTCTCTCTGAGTTTAACATTTCAGTGGATATTACCCTCCATTATTAGAGTATTACAGACTGTGGAAACAAGTCCCACCACCAGAGTGCAATTGGGTTTTTGTTGTTGAGCACCTTGAACTTACATGTTACATTAGTTATGAACACATGGAGCGAGGTGTTTAACATCTTTTCAACCACTGGAGAAAAATCTTGGCTAAATTAACAAAAGAAGAAGCATTTAAAATTTATCTTGATATATTCCAAAGAGGGTTAGATGATTATAAAGAAGGTTATAAAAAATACATATAAAAATATAGAACAACCACCTCCACTAAAACTTCACCCTGTGACTGTATCTTCTGGTTTTCATATATCCACAGGAAGAAACAAATGGGGAGGTAAGAGAAGGACAGATCCCACCAAGCTCTGACTCTCTGGTTCAGCAGGGTACCCATGGGGAGCTAAACAACATGGTGTGATCCATCTGCTTTCAGAAAGCCCAGTCCAGGCATTATTTGACTTTTTGTGAATCTGGTTCCCCGTAATTTTTTTTGGTGCTGAAACACCACTTAGGAGGTTCCTGTTTGTTCTTTCACTGATGTGCTTAGGCTCCCTTCTCCTGAACAAGGCCATCACTTAACAGAAGGGAAGGAATATGCTGTGGTTTGGGGAAGCGGGGATGGACGGCTGCAAAAGGAGGGGACCTCTTTACATTCTGTTGGCAACAAAGCAAGGGTAACATTAAGTAGCAGCAAGACTGCTCACAACTCCCATATTCAGCCTTTCAAGTAATACACGACCAGAAAAACAAAACTACAGATAACCTTAGACTAATCTGTCATTTATATCTAGGGTTTTAATTACCTTGTTACACTAAAATTGGAATTACAAATTTTATCATAAGTTGGTTCACTAATGGAATGGATTCTATTGCAAGATGTAATCACTGCTGAAAGCCATTCACAGAAAGAGATACAAAAGAAATTACCATATAAGAATCTGCTGTTGTTACTTACTGTATCATTTGGGGTTTTTTTTCTTTCTGTAACAGTAAATAGCCAGATTACTGACTGTGGGAGAAGGCAAGGGCAGCAGATTTAACTGCAATGCCCTCTTATGCATAGACAGTGCTCAATATGAAAGAAATGGAGTGACTCCATTTCTAGATTCAGCATTAGAAATAAGAAATACAGCTATAAGGACTGGGCCACCATTATGGGGGTTTTTCAATTAGAACACAGGTACACAAGAAATTAAAGATTTGGATTTGGATTACTGAATCTTTGACTCTTTTGAAACATCTTCTCTCATTCTGACAAAATCAATTTATTAAAAAAAAATAGTGCCTAAATTTATTAAGAATTTGCTAGTAGATGTACAGAAAGTGAAAATTTTTTGAATTGGCACTTCTTTTTTTACCAACATTATCTACATGTCCTCCGCTAATATCACATTATTGTATGTGTACACTAAACACATTGTATATATTATATATTTCGTGTGTACACAGATAATGTCCATTTTCTGAACACTACCTAACCATGACAATTTGGAAATAAATGCAAAACCTAGTACATGAGTCTTCTAAGATGACAAGCAAAAGAACAATTAATTAATGATAAACAATTCTATTTACTAACACCTGAGCTTGCATTCACCTTACGCATTCTTTTACTTTTTTTTTGAAAACATCAAGTTAAGTGGTCTTAGGGGTTTTGGTTTATATATTTGACTAGGGTAATTTGAAAACCAGAACAAATGAATAAAAGTGAGAAATCAAATACAACTGAAGCAACCATATAATGATGAAAAATAGCACAAATTTTTCCTTTTATTCAGTTGATTTGTCTGAAAAATTATTTATACTATATTTAAATTAAATTACCTTATAAATCAGCAATAATTAGATTGTAGACTGAAATCCCATGTTTCAAAGCAAAATTTCTACATATCATGGAGCCAACTGATGGTTCAAAGCAGAATGCTGCAATCACTGCAGGCTGATTCTTTTATGCTACCGTTCTCCTTAGCACACCATCACAGCTTTCAATTACTGAGAAAATACATCTAAAAATAAACTACAGAACTAAACCACAAAAAGTTATGTTCTAAAGTCACATATAAATCAAAGAAGTGAAAGCCATTGTAATAACATACGAAGTTCAAGGCACCAGGATGAAACAGCAGTTGAATCCACTGACGCAGGCAGCAAAGTCACCGTGTTATCCCACCTCTTCCTAATATTTTCATTAAAACTGGGACACTTTTCAGTAGTTTCAAATAGAGACTTTGCTAAAATTTTGGTGGTAGGTCAGCAAAGCCACAGTTAACTGATAGAGCTTAAACACCTTCTACTACTAATTGGATACCACTAAGATCTGAAGGAAGACCCAAAAGAAATGGTGTTTAACCAAGCTGCCTGTAACTGAAACTAAAAATTATTGCCAGGAAATCTGCTGAGGACTGGTAACAGAGGCGATCCCATGCCATGAATTAAAATAATCCTAAATGCAAAAGACTACCAGAATCATGGCTCAAATTCAGTAAACTGCTGAATGCAAGTGGTCCTGCTGAAGCCACCCAAAGCTCTGCCACAGCTCACCCTGCTGCCTCAACCACTGGGCTTCATTCCCGGAATTCCACAGGGAAACCCACTATCATTTAAATACACATCCCATTCCTAGCCTTTTGTTTCCACCTTACATTTTAATGCAATTAGATTAGACTGGGATATAATTTAGAGAAATGCCCATTAATTCCCCTACTCCTCCATCGTTTGCATGGCAACCTATCTCATATTCCCAGTACTTTATTGATACTTTACTGATATATCAGTACTTTAGAGGGGGTGGGTTTTGTCTGCTGTTGAAATTCACTCAAAGAGCTGTTGTGCCACTTATCACTGAGTTTAGTAGTCCAAAGGAAGACCTGGAAAGCATTTTCTTCTCTTTCACCACAGTCCTACGCAGTCTTGAGACAACCTGTTCTCACTGCTGATGTGGGAAGAGTTAGCAGCTCCAAGATTTTAAAGCAAACATTGATATGAAAAGGTAGAAAATCCTAAGGTGGAAAAACCCCCTACAACTAAAAGAAAACCAAAACAACTAACCAAACTAAAAAAACCCAAAAAACCTCCCAAAAAACCCAATACTCAGAGGATCAGAGTAGAGCAACTGAGCAGCAGGATCAACTCCAGGTGCAACTGCGGGACATTTCCCCACCTGACTGGCCAACAGGGACTGAAAACAGTAGGAGTCTGGTTTCTCTGAGCATTGGTTTTTAGGTTTTGGTTGGCTGGTTGGGTTTTTTTGTGACATCCTTTCCGCTCATTCACTGCATCAAGTGGCAATTTCTTTCATTAATTTCTTTAGGGTAAACTCTGTTTTTCCAAATGTTATTCCCCTTCCCTTGCATTGATTCCCATGTATTTGCCTACGGAGTTTATCCAGAATCCTTTTTACTACAGTCTCACACTGAGAACTATTCCCAGCAGAAAACAAAATCTGGTTGCCTCAAAAGCTTTGTTTCCTATTTTAGAAAGAAAATTTATTATTTTCCGTATTTTTTTCAGAAAATTTCCTTCATGAATATCATCAGTACTACATTTCTTGGTATGTCTTTGTTTGAAGGGTTCACAATTGTCTTAGATATCTGTGTCTCTTTACTGGGGAAGAAAAATGTTTCTATCTGGAAACATCCAATAACAACTTGGAAACCATCCATAAGAATCCTTGCAAAATGAATGTTTATAAATACTTCCTTGATACAAATAGATTTCCTGACACTTTATAATAAAACTCCAAATTGAAGACATAGCCCTAAGTAAATACCTAACATTTGGTAAAACATTTCATATTATCTCTCCAGTGGAGCATGTCTAATAAGTCTTTTGGCATGAAAGGGAATAGTTACAATAATTATTCCTATGATGGTTAACCAGCACGCAAGTACTGCACATTTAATCTTTCATCAACAAATTTTATATGGCACAGTAAGAGAGAGAGATATTTATAGGAAGACTGGGAAAGACTCACTTCAGTAAATTTTCATGGGGGTTAACTTCACATGTAGCAACAGCAAAGAAACTGGAGGCTAGGGAAGGGATTTGTGAGTTTGGCCTCGATGGAAGTTTTGAATGCTTGAGAGTGACAGGACACAATTTAACAGGAGCAGGCTCACAAGGATTTGCACTCAACCTTGAAACTGAGAATGAGACTTTTACATTTAATTCTCAAAGCAAGGGATCAAAGAGTCCAGCACAATAACTCCTCACATAAATCATGCTCGAGTACCTTACTCTATAAGTAGACATACTGATTTTAATTAATCAATCCATTTATTTCAAGTCATTTTACTGACTAGAAAAAATCCTCCTTTCCAAACTCACTGAGTTCCTACTTCAATTTGCTTTTTTTTTCATAGAAGTAGGAGCACTTTGGGCATCAGAGATTCATGATACCCTTCAGCTATGCACAGTCTTGTCCTTGGCAAAACACAACAGCAAACCAACTCTCCTCCAAAACAAGAGTTGGGTGCCAGGTATTGTCAATAAAAGGCAAGAGAAGAATACAAATATTGTCCTCTACACAGTGTTTTGGCCAGTACCCGGATCAGACATCTTCTGCAAGGCCCTGCTGGAAGCCACAGAGTATTCTGACATTGGTGTGCTAAAACCGCATCTGAAACTTCGTTTGCTTAACTGCTTTATCAATGTTACTCTGGGGTTTTTTCTGGGCAAAGAACAAACTTCTTTCATTTCCTCTTGTAACATCAAGGCTGCTACCCAAATTCATTGGTACAAGGCTGCAGCGATTCATGAGGATGAATTAGTTTTAAAGAGACTTTTATAGGGATTTCATTTAATCAGAATTATCCCCTGCACCCACTTAGCAGTAGTACATACTTTCCAATTGAAATATTGTATCACTTCTCACCATATAAAACCTAAACTCGACAGCAGCATAATTGCAAAATGGTATCTAATATTTCACGTTCTGCCAACCCAGAGGACAGACATGTAGAATCATATCTATCACTGGCCCATCCCAAACTGTTACTGTTATAATTTAAAAGAAAAAAAAGTTATATCATCAAAAATAAGACTGACTGAAGAAAAGAGGGCTAAGAAAATTGCCATTATGATTCCATATGGAGCACAGCATATGCCAAAACCTCCTTACATTGAATGGGATTTGAATACCGTTTCCTGCAGAAGCTCAGAATTTTACAGTGTGGCTAGACACTCATCAGTGTTAATTAAAGTAAATTCTTTACAATTTTCAGCAAGAAAAACATGTGGAAAATCATTAAAGATGCAGTTAGGTACCCTCAATACCCTAAGCTAGAGCAGCAGTTACAAACTTAATATACTTGTGTCTCGTACTAAGCTACTCAGGGGAGAAAGGGAAAACTGGGGGACAACAGATCTCTTCCAGCTTCCACACTGGTGTGGACCTAGTGCAGATCTACTTATGAGAAACCTGAGCTTTTTTAATATACTCCAAGAGTTCATTAGAGCTTGTAGACCATTAGTTGACCACGTGTAAATATATAAAAAGAAACCAACTCTGTGACATAGAAAAACGATCTCATGCAATGGAAACACATTAAAAAAAATAAAATGGTGGCGGTGAGAATGAGGAGAATAGAAAAATATCAAAACTCCTCAATGATTATAGTGGGTATAAGATACTCCAGCACATCAGCCTGAACAAATGTGTGAGCTTCTGAGAGATGACTTCAGTTCAAGTAAGGGACATTTGCCTTCTCCATACACTCAAGAAGAATTGGTGCTCAAGGGATTTTTGTTTGTTTGCTCTACAGAAAAGTCCTAATTGGGAATGAATGACAAACTGGGGGCTCAAGGGATCCTAATGGGTGAATTTTGTACACTTAACTTGTACAATGTCTCTAAATATGCAGCTTGCAGCAATTATTTCATCAGCTCTAGTACAAGTCTTTTCTTTTTTTGCAGTACTAATGAGTTGAGTGGATGTAAATAAAAAGATATTGCCTAGAAATAAAATGTGTCTCATGTTTCTCTCTGAGGGTAGCAAGTAGACAAAAAAAAAAAAAAAAAAAAGAAAAAAAAGAAAAAAACCCCAATCTTGCCCGGAACATTTAGTTTAATTTATGTAATTCCGTCTGGAAAGCTTTCCCCTTCCCACACTTATTCATCTTTGCTATAGATTAAAATCCTACTTACGATTTTTAAGTTATGAAAATTTGCCAGGATTTTTCGATATTATATTGGTCATTGATCTTGCATTAATCATTTAGAATAAGGATGGTTATGCATAACTTACACAGTTCTACGTTCTTTAATTGTATAAAAAAAGGAGAACAATAATATCAGAAAGAAAAGCAAGAGTGGTTTACTGGCACAAGTGAAAAGATTTCTTTTTGCAGATATCTTCCAGAAGATCATAAAACAGTATAAGATTGAATACTATTATTCAATCGCAAGATGGAAGAGTCATGCATATGTATTTTAAATAATTCCATAATTGCTGTAACATTTCAATTTACATGAACACACCCCATGTCCCCCTCAGAGGAGGTCAGAACATGACAATCAGTTAAATCTGTCAAACTGTATGGTCTTATGTACAACAGCATGCCCTGCTATTAGCTCAGTTGTTTTACTGACCTAGAAAGTCATACTGGGCACCTTCATTCTTTTTTTACTGAGATATATGCACATACACATTCTTGGAATTTATCTTCCATGTCTGAGCTTCAAAAAAGGTAATCTGGGTTTGCAAAGTCTTTTGAAGGCTAACTAGGATTTCACTTACTGAATAATAGGTGGCACATATTTGCAAAAATGCATGTGCAAACACTCTGAAAGATAGTCAAGTTTTTTACTTCTCGTTTTCCTACTGAAAATCATCCAAGAATTATGGCAATATGTATGCTGTGATTCGTACCATCTTGCTAATTCTTCTGTTCAGCCTCATGGCTAAGCAGAAGAGTTTTCAACATGAAAGTTTCAGAAATTGGCAATGTCCAAGAGCTTGAACTAAATGTCATTTCCATCCTTGATGATGCTGTCAGTCTTATGAGCTGTGGCACACACAGAATATATTGTACACTTAGAGCATGCTCAGCGGTGTTATTTTAAAACCATGACAGATGTACAGCCCCAGCAGGATCTCACATTACAGAAGCCACAGCAACCCTGCCATACAGCTGATCCCTTTGTCCAAGCAGGCAGAGTATCACCCAGGAAAACCAACCATCCAAATCCATAAAATTCCTCCATCTATTAAAGTTCCTAATGTGTTCCAGCTCCATTTCTACATTTCAATCTGAAACTTGTAAGATCTTTATGAGACTGAGACAATTAATGGATATGCTTTTCATTTCCTGAGTGCTCATCCTTAACAAGAGAAAAGCACAGAGTAACACTGCCCCTTAACACAGAAG
The DNA here is from genome assembly GCA_013398055.1 of Ifrita kowaldi. Lineage (NCBI taxonomy): Eukaryota > Metazoa > Chordata > Aves > Passeriformes > Cinclosomatidae > Ifrita > Ifrita kowaldi. The sequence continues at coordinate 121,128 of VZRS01000213.1, forward strand.
ATGTGTCACTTCACTTGGCATGATGTGACTAATTTGCTGAATAGGTGTGGAGAGCTCTGAAGTTCACCACCTTCAGACCAACTTGCACTCACACTTCCTTCTTCAAGCGCATCCACAATAAGGCCAGCAAAAAAAGAAACAGAGTGGGAATCCACTCTTTGTATTTCCAATGGGAATTTGATGTAATCGAGTGCCAAGGGTGACAAATGAATAAAAGATGAACTGCTATAATTGAAAGAACATTATGGTAGGATCTTAAGTTAGCATCTTTCACACACATTTTCTTTTTTTTTTAAACTCATGCCATCCTTGAAACAAGTTTTTTATATATCAAATTATACATCAAACAATAATCCATCTCCTGGTGAGAAAAATGAAATTGTGCATCTATACCAAGCAAAAACTCATATGAGAAGCAATCTAACCATCTGAAATGACAATTCTGTCATGAGAAGGTATCTATTTGATGAGAAGGAATAATTCTTTTTGAGCATTTTTCCAGTTTTTCTAACCCAAGCAGACTTTCTCTTTTGAACTGGTTTTTCACTTGTGGCAAAAAAATATCAACTGCCTTTGCAAGGTTATGAGGTAATTTTTTATTACAGTTCTTTTTTTTTCTTTGCCTTCCACTGCTAGTTATATCATATATCAGATAGCCCCAGGGATGTCTGCTTACTTTTAAGAACTCATAAGAACATGAAGTTTTGAATTTCCTATGGAAACAGCAGGACTGGATAGGTATTTAAAGTTTCTTGTAGATAGAAGGATAAAATATGCTTTTCCTCATGTCCCTCTTTCATGAGTGGGACACAAACACCCCTTATCACACCTGAGAGCCAGTGCAAGTATGAGCATCACTGACCTATCAAGAGTATCAGTGTTTAAGGAAAAAATCCAAAGAAAGCAGCTGTAGTTGGAGCAGAGTTTTTCTTATAGTGTGGGTTCCAGGATCAGGATATTTGGCTCCGCAGCCCACAGCCACAAACACCATTTTAACCCTGCTGCAAAGCTCTTCCTCCAAAAAGGCAGCAAATTAGGCCAAGAATAACTTCAGTGAGAAGATATTTTAGAGCCATGTTAGCATGTAATATATACAAACTTAAAGAAAATTTCACCAGACGGAAAAGTCAAACAATTACTCTTGCAAACAGAAAAAAACCACAAAATATTAATGTTTCATTGAACAACTGTTTCATAAAGTTGTGACTAATGAACAAACATCTCTATTTTCCAAGCTAAAAGTAATGGGTAATTTTCAAAACCCCAGTATTCTAAGCTATTAATATTTAATTGTGATTTCAGTCTGTTTTTCTTTCCTAGGATCAAAAGAGAAACACAATAGTGCAAAGCACTAAGGATGTGTGGGCACATTATACCTAGCAAAGAAAAAGTAATAAAAGAAGAAAGATCTGTGAATTGGCTCATGCATTAACCATACAGAATGCTGGCAATGCAAGTAAGCAATGTTCAGTACAAAAAATGGGTGAGACCATGAGCCTGATTTGAGACATCACACTGCAAGGCTGTGCCACGTGCTTTAATCTCTGCTTTTCTGTAGAATGCTAACAACTCTGAAAGCAACCTTGGCCAACAAAATATTTCTTTCTAGGTTTTTTGTCTGTCTCATAAAGTTGATGATAAAAGAGACTCTCTTCACTGGCCCCATATTTAAAAAGGTGGCACAAGAAGCAGCTCAGAGAATTAACTGAATAAAAAGATGGACAGTGTATCTAAAGCATCATTGATTTCTGTGGGCTGGTTTTGATGCTTTGTTGCTACAACACAACTCTACATTTTAGCGATGAGCATGGTCCCACCCAGCACCTCAGAGTTAATGTGGTAGTGCATCCCAGTAAGCTCAGTTTCAAATATACTTGGGGAATAGTTTACTCCTCAGAAAACGAGCACTGTCTTCCAATGAAAAGTAGTTTATGTACAAATCCCTGTAGCCTTGCTGCTTTTTTTTAAAAATGCTATACTGTCTAGACTCCCTCTGTTTTCATACAGATCACTAGGAAATAATTACTCCTAGGGCCTGAGAAAATAGCTGGACAGGACCACGATAGGCCAGTCAATAGCTCGGTGGATAAGCTTTCACTTTCCTTTCCAAGACACAGAAATGTAGCGTACACAAAATATTTGTGAGCAAAGTCATGGCTTCACTGTATCATGACCAACAGAACATCTGAAAAATCCTCTCCTCTGAAGTGGTTATGCCTCGTAATACTATAAAGGAGCTGTCAGCAAAGAAAGAAGCAATCAGGTGGATCAAAGGGACTTAAGGAGTACTTGATCACTTGTTCAACTGGTGCATCAGTGAAATGAAATCAGGTTTCAGCAAATCAAGCTACTCTGAATATCTTCACAGTAAGAGCAATGACTCACCAAGATAACTGGCAGGTAAACTCTTGGTGCGTCTCTGAAAGCTGCCCTGAACACCCTGCACTGGTAGTTTCCATTTTAAACAAACCATTGATCTATTTGTTATTGTTTCTCTTTTAACCAAAACTCACCAACATATATGGCTGCCTTTCCTATTTAAAACACTGAAAAGTGAATTGTACAAACAAAATATTATTTATATATAAGGAGGCTTTCATTAGCTCTAAAATGCTTAGAGAGGCCAAATTCTATGAGCAAAACAGGGAGGAAGTTCTGGAACCAAAACTAAATGCTAAACATGCTTAAACAGTGTTTAAGCGTCTTAATATTTGAAGTCCAAACTGTAATTTTTAAAGTATCTTCCGTTGCTAATAAAGCTAAGGATGGAAATGCTGGAACCTGAAATAACTGTCAGATTTTACAAGTTGTATGAGAAGAAGCCTCAAAAGAGTAAGCCTCTGGAATTATTTTCTCTACCTTTCTTTGTATTTCACTTACATGATAGGTGCTCAGAACTGTAATTACTAATATTTTCCTTCCCTCGGGCATATTCAAAATACCAAATTCCTGTGTGGCACCAGAGATAGGAAAAAATAAAAATGCCCACTTCTGCATCTAAGGGAACTATACCAGATGCAGGTCAGGGTTTTTGCTGACCCATAGCAAAACAGCCCTACACTGATAATATGTGTAGGAGCAGCTCCCCCTTCTCTGTCCTGTGGTTACCACAGCTTGCTTTTAAAAGTGCTGGGGGGAAATTAAGAACCCTGTTGAACAGACATATACTTAGAAAACACACTCCATTGTGGGTCTGAGATAATACAGACCTGTCAAACTTTACAGCAGTGGGTTTATTCGAATTTGGTCAATGCAGCATAGAGCACAGTAATGTCTGCTTTATGCTCTCCCATGGCGCTGTACAAGACAGGCGTGGAATTGCAGTGAGTTGACATTAAGAAACATCAATGACAAGTTCGATTATCTGCAATCTATAGTGCAAACATTTACAGACTGTGGGCAGGAACTGAGTGGGGCGATCTGCCCCTCAGAGAGGTGCAGTGTGCTGGTAGTTAATGCGCATGTTAATGCGCAAGCACGGGAGGAAAATGTTATTCAGTAATTTGGATATCGTGGGTGCAACTTAGATTATTTCAGTCGATGGCTTTTAGAGAGCCTATAATTATTTGCACAAAAAAAGGGAACAAAAAACCAATAAAAATGAGTGTGATAGAACTACAGGGATCCAAATAAAAAAGGTCACTAAATCCCTCACAAAAAGTAGTCAAGACATGAAGAAATATAGATATCTTGTACAGAATGCTTCTGCACTCCTGACTTCTTTTTATAAGAATACATGATATATCTATAATCATCTTTTAAGGCTATTCAATCAAAAAAGTTATCTTTCTGGGGTTTTTTCATCTTGTATGGAAGGATTATTTATATTTCAAGATGCAAAACTCATTACAATAACTGCTTCTATCAGTAAGTTTGAAAGTAATTTATTACAGTAATTAATTAGTATTTTCAATATTTTATAAGAAATTTATTATACTCATCCTGAAAATAATGGATTTTTTAACAAATCAAAGAAATTCTGTCACTGAAAATTATTGATTTGTAAATATAACCATTACTTTATCACATTACCTTCTGCATTTATGATGAAGTTAGTACGTGGTTTTGAAATTGAATCTTGACCTAAAAAGTTCTCAACTTCCAGGCAAAAAGCTAAGCTGTCAGTACTTCTGCAAGGCTTGAATATTCAGGTTGCAAAATTGAAATACATACTGCACATTAGTATTTAGTTCATATTCATATTCAGAATTTGATTAGGGAGCTGGCAGTTTCCTTCTTTTATGGAAAGATACTATCAGGTACTTCCAAGCCTGTGATCTTATTTTAAACAAATAAATTAACAGATTTAGGAAGAGTTGGACCGAAAAGAATGAAATTATTCCTGGGGATTAATTAATCACAGCATAAATAACAGAAGGCAAAATTTCCCAGCTGTATTCTTATGAAGAACTAAACCACTACATTCAGAAGTGATGTTTATTCTAGCCTCAAACACACCAGGTTTTCCAGACACATAGCTCCACTTGTGGAGAGAAAAAACAAGAAAGACTTAGTGTTTGATGACCATGAAGTAAAAGAAATGGTAGAGCTCCTAATCTCCCCAGAAGAAGCAGCGAGGGCAGCAGCACCCCTGAAACCAACTTGTGTCAGGAGACACAAGCATAGGCTCCATTTGCATCACTGAGAGCACAGTGTGGGGAGCAGAAAGCAGCTCATGCCCCTCTCCTGGCATGAGGTAGTCCATCAGCTCACCTCCCTGGCCTTTCCTCTTTCTTGATTGCATCTCAGGACTGACTTCAGCAAAAGTTAACTTTTGTTTCCTTATGCGGCCTCTGAGAAACCTGGTCCTGGCACTCTCCGATCAATGTAAAAATTCAAGAGGCCTCTAATATTTTATAAAAATATTGCAGCATTTTTCTTTTGTTTGATAAGGTACTACAGCTGAAATTAACTTAAAAGAAAGATGAGAAGTTTGTTTCTCGTTGTTCATTATAATGCAGTATCTCATCCCCAAATTTTGTATTTCGTTTTTGTAGTCAAACGTTTTTCATCTCTTAACACCTCCACGTACAGTAAATTTGCTAGAATGTAATGAAAAGCTTCTTCCAAAAGGCCACAATATTCCGAAAGTTAGAGACTACAAAATTATCATTACTTTATAACTGTACAGGGCTGGATTCACTTCTTTGTGAGTCAGACACAATCCCCCACATGCACGAAGACAGAGCCTCAAAGTGAGCCAGCTCAGCTCTGGGCCCTGACTACGCCATTTGATCCTCCTATACTCCTCCTTCACGTCCAGGCAATGTGTGGCACTGTGAACATTAAGGTGCCTGTTACCATGACTTAACACTTTAATGCTCAATTGAACATGCTGATGAGCTGTATTATTTCTGCACATGAACTGACCCAGCCGCTTGGTTTCCACAGCACCTTATCCCTCATCCTCCATGTGTGCTTTGCTTTGTTCCCCAGATGCAATCAAATGATGAGGCTATAGCCTGTCTGGGAATAACTTTCTCCTCGAATTCTAGTCTCTAAGATGACAAATTTTCATAATGGGGTTAGGAAAACCATGAAACAAAGGAAACAATATTAGGGATGCTTTATACACACACACACACACACTGTCTTCACACGAAGCTGCAGAACCGCATCCTCCAGCACAGCAGGAGCAGGGCACACAGCTATTCATTTGTCTCTCCCTGCTATGGATAGACTAATTGGATTAATACTGAGGGGTAAGGAATATCCTGAACTCTTCAGGCTTAACAACTCGGTAGAGATGCTTAATCCTTCACAGGAATTCCTCTGTGAAAGGAGAGAAGTACAAATCATGTTACCCTGATCAGCCTAGAACAAAACATCCTTTTCCAATTAAGAGCTCTTGCTGCATTCACCAGCTGAGCACTGATAAAAGCTGCTACAAAATGGAAATTAAAATCCATATTTAACCCCCAGCTGTACAAACTAAAATTTGGCGGTGATGAAAAATATATGAAACTTCAGGTGCTATTTACTTTTTTGTCACCCTACAGCTCCATCTAAAACCTGCTAATTATGTACTCTTATGCAAACAAACACACAATTAATATTGAGTACTTCTGGTCCTGGAAGTACTACATTCACCTATAAGGAAACAGGTCACATTTTTTAAGAACTGTCTGAATAACACACAGGAATTTACTGTAATACACTTTTGATGACTGTACATGCTGGATGTCACTCACTATCCTCCTGTAGCACCTACAACAAAAGTCATTATACAGGTACACCTAGCACCAGAGGATGATCAGTATTCAAAGAAATCTTCCCAGGGATTATTACCTTCTATAATTGAAGAAGTTCATTATCCTTACAAAGATCACTATCAAAAACACCATCTGTGAGAACCAGTGTGCCTTAGGAATAGTTTCATCATGAGTGCGGCGTGTGTGTAAAACAATATGTGATTAGTTTGTTGACCCTTTTAATAAATTACTGGAGTAAATGCTTCCCAGATATTCTTCTTTCCTTTTCTCCTAGAATAATCTCAGTTATATCTAGTAGCACATAAAGTAATTATTTGCATCTTTTCTCCACAGTGAATGAAACACATATTATCTTCTTGTCTCTTTTCTCCTTACACACCATCTTACTGCACCCTCTTGCTACTACATCTTCTCTGCCTCAGAAGTATCAAGTTAGTGTTCCACTCACATAAATACGTGAATGCACATCTAAAACTCGTAGCTGTTGGTTTTGACTTGAAATCTGCTGTGTCTGTGGAGCCTTTCATGGACTTAAAAAACTGTTGTTGAATATGATGCCAGCTACGACACAGTACCTTGATTCAAACAGGGAATAAATGTCACTTCTCTTTTGCAGTTTCCCTTCAAGAGCTAATATTAAATAAAGGTGTAATTTTAAGGCTCACATTGCTATTTAAAAGGGCAAGCTCCCCTGAGAGATCATCTCTCTGTTTTTCAGCATTAAAATCAATAGTGCCAGCAATCTGTATTGCTTTGCACAGATGAAGAACCCAGCAGTTTGTCAAGTAAGTTCACTCCAGGATCCAATGATTGACATTGACTTGGAAGCCTTTGAGCACTTAAGCAATGTTATCTGAGTATCACCTAATGACTGTATTGCATCTGAACCCACAATTTTCTTGTATTAAAGTTCATATATCGCATATAATGATGTTTCCCAGACAGCGAGGTTTTCTAAATATAATGCAGAGCCATTTCTTAGGAGGCAGCTTTAAAAAAACAATAAAATACGCTCCTTCAACATTTTTTTTTCTCCTTTTATCCTATATTCTTCTCATATTACAGCTCTTACAAGAATGAATGCAAACATTATCTTTTTAAATAAGCAAATTATTCCAGGATCACCTCCTGAGAGATACTACCTCATGTGCGCTTCACTCAAAGAGAATACTGTGAGAGATTTGGTTATTTATTATAAATAAATGGAACCTAAATCATTACAGATTCAGTAAAGCGGTATAGCCCAGATATTTTAGAGTTTTTCATACAATTTGAAATAATACCTTGAGGATTTCCTGGTTTAAACCACAAACAGACAAAATAAAATTAAAAACAACAAATCAAAGCAAATGGAAGAAAATAGATGAATGGTCAAAGTAATACTATGTTTATGAGGTCTCTTATGTTTGAATAAATATGCATGTACTCCCTTTCTCGGGTTTTGCAGGGAGTAGGTAAAAAATAGTGCATACCTGAAACTGAGGATACTACTGTTTAAAAAGACCTGTTAGAGGAAGGTAAGTGGAAGCTGGGAGGTGACTAAGCAGACAACCTATTTCTGATTTTGCTGCATTTGCCCTATGCTCAGAAAAAAATGACTTAAGAAAGGAAGCAAAATATTTTGTAGTAGCTCTTTGTTCGGTACAGAAATACAAAGAATAAGATAACTTCCAGCCTGCAACTGTTAGAATTAATCAGATTACTTGAAGTCAGTCAGCAAACAGTTAATGCCGGTCTCAATGAGCCCAAACAGATCTGCACACAGGAATTAACACCCATCCAGACAAGTCCAAATAGTAGTAGTTGAGCATAAATAATTGCTTAAGGTTTTGATATTTGCCTGGTGTGTCAATCTCAGAATACAGTCCTCCAAGCAATGCTCTGATCTCTAATTGTAACAGTGGCAACAAAGGTACTGATAGGGTTAAACAGGTTAAAATTACAGGTGAATGTGTATTTCAAAAATATTTATGTAGTGCAAAGATTTTACACTCTATTTACAGAGTAATAAAGGGATACATTAATTTTTATATCTATTATCATTCTGCATTCTTTAATACATTGCTGCGAACAACAGAAAGCTTGTCTTGAAATAAGTCACAGCAAGAAGGAGAACTTTCTTGAGATATTAAGTCTCTGGCTTGAAAGTTATGATGGATTACCAAGAAAACTAAAAACACTGAGTCCTCGGGTCAATTATTTAAGCTTCACTGACAAACAGAAATATTTCTTCCACCAAAGGCTTAAGTCAACTATATAAAATTAGTTTAATTGGAACGCTCAATGTAAGATCTTCTTTTATATGACGTGGCACGACTACTGCTAACACACAAATCGTATGTGGGCTCTTTTCTCAGACAGATCTGCACCAAGGGTATGAAACATGGTCTTTCCTCTTTTTTCTCCCTTTTCATCCCATTAAAAGACTACAGATTAATGTATGCTTAATGGTATCTGACTATATAAAGTGATTTATAAGGGAGTGGGAAACTACCAAAATTATTTCTGATCTCAGCAGACTTTCTGGAAAAGCCATACAACTAGTCTCACTTTTTGGTCCGACCTAGGGCTGGGCACAACCTAGCAACGTATATTGAAAGTGTGAAGACTCAAATATTATTGTATCTGTTACATTATTTTAAATGTGTTACTCTTCATACTTCAAAGGAATTATTTACAACCCTACTTTGTGTAGGATTTGGTGAAGGTCTTCAACTAAATCAGGAGGACAAGAATACTCGAATCTCTCCTTCAATTTAGCAATTCACGGATCTGCCCAATGCTGTCATTGCATAAACTGTGTATTAATAGCAATCCTACACATCATAATTTAATTAAACTCATAAGCTATCCCAAATTATGAGAAGATAACAATGTCTAATCACACTACATATTATGAACCACAGTTAGTCTTAAGAAGGTAGGTAACTTCGAACCTGTGAAATATATATTTATAAATGTCAAGCACTTCAAAATTACTCCCACAGATGCAAACAACCAAGGAAAAATATTAACTGGCAAAAAAAGTACAAAAATAAACAATCCCCCAAAACTTAAAATGCTGGTAGAGCTAAAATCATAAATGTCAATGGACCAAATACTGAAATCATTGATATCAGTGGGTCAGCATTCCACTGTCCAGGTAAAGCAACAAAGCAAAGCACTTACATTTTCTCATTGAGAAATTTATAGTTTATAATTCTATTCACTTAAATTTACAATGAACAGATGAAATTCAAAGCAAAATTAAAATCTCCAAGGCTACCCAATAAAAAATAATAAGGAAAATTTACGCTAAGTCTGAAAAAAAGCTCTTAATGTTTGCTTGAAGCACAAATAAGCATTTAATACCTTTGACGTCAGGATCTCAAGGTGAAACCAGCATGCAAAATTTTGTAATGTGAATCACCCTGGAGCTTTTGCAAAGTATGTGTTGGAAATGGGATTGTAACAACTCTGTCTGGTTTTACAGATTTGCATTCTTATCACTGATTTCAACCGGGAGTGTAAAACTACATGATGCATTTTGTGTTTTACTTCAGAGGTCTGATTGTGAACTATTCTGTTTACCTGAGAGGACCTGCATTGTATCCTTCGCAGTGGCTGATTCCAGGGGAGCCAAAAGGCCATTCTCCACCACAAAATTGTACTACAGCTGTACTGTCCTCAAAGTAATAATTAAAGGAATCAGCAGAGCCCCTCTGCTGCCACTGATGCTTCTCCACCAAGCATTAATAAAACCAGAATAGGGAAAACAAAAGGTACCCGTGGTGGGACTCCACATCATCAGCAATGACAAGGATTTACATAAATCATGGTTTAGGTAATACTCAGTTCATATTGTTTAGACTAAGGAAGGACAAGGCTTGACATGTCAGTAAGTCATGACTCCTTTCATGCCTTCTCAAAGGCTTGTGGATTTTTTTTGCAGCACAAGACTTGGCTACCTTAATCTGGATGGGCTAGAAACAGCTTTGTACATTCATTTGGCATTTCACTTCAAATCAGCACGGGAAAGTGCAGTAACATCCCTTTGCAGCTGAAACTAGCACTAGACCTCATACCTGCTAAGAGCCACATTTGGATGGTGAGGGTCAGCACATGCAGCTCCCTCACTGGGATCAGAATGTTAATTGCTACATGCTCAAATTATTTTCTTTCAGCTGCTTTAAATACATCATCCGTCAAAGATAAATTACAGTATTTAAATTGCCTTTTGCCTGTTGTTTTTCAAAGCAAAAAAAAAATTCCAGATCAGTCTTCAAATAGTTTGTTACTAAATAAGCAATATGAAGAATTACTTCATATTTGTCTTTCTTTATTTTCCACTTAATTCAGAAGCAGGGCAACTGCTTAAACAGTACACCTGATAAACTGCAACAATATAGCACCTCATCCTGCAATTGTTTAGTTAGGTATTTTTAGGGAATGTTTGTTCCATGTCATTATAAATCCATTAGGAAAAACCATCTTCCTGCAGTGGTTGCTTTTGTACTTAATAACCCAGTGTAAAAGTGAACGCTGAATCTGGAGTGAGGCATCCTGTGCTTATGGCCATGAAACACACGTTTGGCACACAGAAGTACTCAGACTCAGGAATTTTCCTTCAAATTAATTTGCAGACAAATTAATACTGCAGGGTATTTTCCACATTATTGTTTCATTCCATATGACTTATTACACAAATTGCATTTAAATTTTAGCACTGAAGTAAAAGTGAACTGTAAAATGTCCAGATGTGATTCCCGTTTTAGTCTGTGGCTGTGTCTGACAATTCATTTAAAAATATTTGAAGTATTTATAGTACCATAAACATAGTATTTAATATCATACTCAATAAATAATAAAAGATATTGTCTTTGTATCCAAAGACAGATTCTACTTCACAAAGATGAGTAGAGAAAAAATTTTTCAAATTGTGAGACCCGTGCTCATACTTGACCTGGTCAGTTAAATGAAATTATTGCATCCTCAAAGCTTTCAGGAAAGCAACAGCTCTTGCTCCTAACAGAACATTTGGATCTGCAACTTGCTGGCAAGTTTCACAGCTGGATGTGAGATCTTACAAGGTTTTGTGTTTTATAAATTAATAAAACTCCTTCACGGTCACATGAAATGCCTAAATGCCCTGATCCTCTTGCTGTGTGGTTCGTGCCGAGGCAAGAGGACAGCCATGGGGTGGCAACACCTCCACCCTTGCTCCAAGAATGCAGAACCATTTAGTCCTACACAGGAACAGTCTGACTTTCTCCTATTCACACACCTGAATCCTTAACTCCTGCCACATGAGACAAAAGAAGATAAAAAGAAGAAAGGGGGGGTTATGCACTATCTTTCATGTTATGTTAAAGGACAGCCATACCTAGACTAATAGTTGCTTTGTTTTAATTAAAACTGCTTATGTAAGTGGCTCTTAGATTGTTTCTTAAGATTAGATAGAATTTTCAACTTACAACCAATCAATGTAGCTGAAAGACAAAACTAAAGGGGTTTACAGTTAGGTGAAAGCAGCCCAGCTTTATAATCTTTTGTATAGTTCAAATAAATGTCATTCTTTGAAACTTTCCTGCCAAGGAATGTGAACAGATCAACACAAATCTTAAGGTGAATCCAGTATATGTTCACTGCTCATTGCCCAAGAACGGGTTCACATAGTCAATGAAGCTAAACTAACAGCTAGACTGCAAGTAAAACTAATACAATCATAAACTGGTAGACAAGATCATCATCCATGTGCAGACACCACCATACATACCATGGCTGAGGGCGACCAAATAAGGTGAAGTGACAGATCTCCATGCAAGCTCAGACCTTATCACCTGGGAACCCTGCCTTCTCAAGACCAGCCCTGGACACCAGCAAAAAAAATTAAGAAAAAAACCAAAACTGTTTGGCCTCAACTCGTGTGTTTTTCATGGGAGGACACCTTAACCCTTTCTAAAGAATATTAGAAATAGCTTATATTATACTGATTATAATTCATTCAGGTAGGAATGAGTAGCTGCACATGGCCTAAGTAGCCAAAACCCAAATAAATTTGAACTTCTAAATCTCTCCAAGCCCCAGTGAGAAAAATCACAACACACTGAACATCTCTGTCAAAGTTTTATCTACAAAAGCATTAGCTCAGAGTGGAAATTCAGACACAAACTGTAAGCCAGTGAGGATTACAAAACCATGCCTAGTGACAAGTACAGACCAAGCTGATCCCACAGTAGTCTTGTCTCTTTCCTCAACCTCCATAGATTTTTATTTCTTTTTGAAAAAGCCACAATGAATAAGTAGAGTAATAAGGCTTTTCACATCAGGAACTATTTTTGATGTTATAGGAGATACAATACAGCCTGCAAGAACTGGTTGTGTTCAAAGGACAGCCCAGAAGCAGGCAGGGACACATGATGATGCTGGAACAGTAGGGATTGTTCTGTACATAAACCCACGACTAGTGCAAGCTGATCCAACCTCAGTCTTCCTGGGAGAAATACACTAGGACATGAACTCATGCTTCTGGACTGTTTCTATGTCTAGCTAGTGAACCACACCTTTGTACCATTGCCTGTGCTTGCCTCCCAAACACCTCTGTTCGCGTGCATGATGGCATTTTGCTTGTTTGGAGTCAAGCTTCAGTTAGCTTAAGTGCCTGATCCCTAAATTTCAATGTCTGAGCCTACACAAAAAACCTAAATATAAGCAGCCCAGGGGTAATGATGATAATCTGATGAGTAAAATAGTCAATGCTAGCATGAGGCCAACTTTATGCATATACTCACTATCCTAACAAATAATGGTCTCTGTTAACTCTTCTTACGGTTTTTACCTGTAAAAACAGAGAATACTGCATCCTTTTGCTGGAGAAGGAGAGGGAATCTTTACACAATACAAGTCATGGAGCATTTCTACTTTCTGGTTTGCTAGTCTAGGTCCAGAGCCATTCCCAGAGAGCTGGCAGGAGACTGTGGTAGAGGTATGACAGACCCCACAAGGGAAACTGAACAATTCTTTCCACTTGGGAATTACCAGTGGGTTTCTTCAGCTATACTATTAGTACAGAGGATAAGATTTTTCACTGCCAAACATGTAATTTTAAAATAAGTAATAAACCCCCCATATATCTTTATTATCTATGGCAGAGTTCACTCTCACTATGTTCCTTTTTACATCTCTTTTCTTTGGCCTTCTAAAAACCCAAAGATCTGATATACAGGGAAATGTCAACAATATTACTTATTTTTTAAATAAAATTCTGGAAGAAGCAAAGTTCATATAATATGCTATTTTAACAGCCAAACTGAGGCAATTACGAGCATTTTGAAGAGAAGGGATGTAAAAACTATTGTTGCTTTATAGAAAAGCTTAACGAGGTTTTCTATACTGCTTTTATTGTATTTTCTTGTAACAAATGCTTGAAATAGCTTCCAGAAAACATTCAGCAGATATTTATTTCCCAACAATAGATGACTCTAACAAGGCATATAAAAGCCTCTCATTCTTTTCCTGTGTGTTTGAACTTCAGCAGTATGACCAAATGACAATAATGAATTGAATTTTCTATAAAAGCAAAGCAGCAGATACTTTGCAGAGGTTAGAAATGAATGGATGAAAAGGAGGCAAATCTTCTTAGAAAAATAACTGGACGAGGAATAAATTGAGGTGATATTAAAAGTATTATATAAAATGCTGCTTAAAACTGTATGATGCCAAATGTTCATTTTTAGCAAACCATACCACACTAATTGTATTTACAGTTTGTATGGATGAACTTGATAAATACCCATAGATAATTCTAGCATTAGCAATGACTTGCTCCATCACATTAAAAAAAAGTAATTCTAATTAGTGGTCTATGAAGCATAGAAAATCCATGGTATTTATGGGAAAACAACAGAGTGGATCACTTGTGTAGCTTCTCTCTAGAAAGGTACAGACTGTCTCCTGTCCGTGAGGAAGAGAACAGCAAAAGGCTGCATTCACATACATGCTTGTATGACATAGAGAAATGGTGAATATTTTTACTCCAACACTTAACTCTCTTTGACCATCTGAAGCAAAATGTCTGCCGGTTTGCTTTTCCCACTACTGATAAAATGCAAAAGAGATTGCAATAATAACACTTGCAAAATCTCAGAAGGGAAATCTGGGACAAAAAGTCATCTATGTTGATTAAAGGCAGTGTTTTTCTAATCTATTCAATGGATTTAAATACAATACAGGAAACTGTTAAATGGTTCAATAGCTGTATCAGAAGAATAACAAATGCCATTATTATTCAGCCTATACATATCTGTAGCAATGTCAAGCAAAACACATTCATGACATCTCTGGTCACATATGCAACAAACAGCAGTGTGGCAGGAAGTGTAGCTCCACAGAATTTCTCCAGTGCTTTTAATGTAAGCTAATGGCAATGGCTTGGAAACTTTTTAACACTGACTTGCCTATTAAGCCTTTCAGTAATTTAAATAACCATCTGCAGCAGTCTCAAATTTCATTAATCCTCTGAAGACAGAACTACTGACCAAAACAAAGAACACAACAGTTTTTCATTTGACTACATATGAAAGAAAAGCACTATCCATTACAATGATTAATCAAAAAAGCAAATGCAGTCTCCATAATCGTAAATGCTGAATGTCACCCAAGTGTCTAGGCTGTAAGTCATCATAAAATGATTTTGTAACTCCCCACATCTTAGAATAACTTTTTTTCATGCACATACTCTAAATCAGAAAAACATGGGTGAATAGGTTCCTTAGTTTAAATTCTGCCTGAGACTGCTTTGCTCAAGTCTGCTCTAGCATCAATGAGAAGACTGGTGTCTGAAGCCATGAAGTCTCCAACACTCAGAGGTCCTGAGGAAGTCTTTTAGCTGCAGGTTTCACATTTTCTGAGATGAAATGTTCACTGTTCACATTCTATCACATCCTTCCTCTATCAGTTTCTTTCACTGGAAGCCTTATTCTGAATTGCTTTGTACTCTTCTACCCTATTACTCTCATTAATGACATAAAGCAAGTAATTTTTCTTCATTTTCCTGACCCTTTTCTTATGTAAACATCTGATAACTATGTGATCAACACAATATTTACAAAAAATGAACAGCTAAGCAGGCAGTAGGAAAAATTTTTCACAGCAAAATTTATCAATAGGCAAACTGAAAGTACGTACCACTACAATTATAGCACAGTAGGTGCTCATTGGAGAAAGAGAAGGATTTTTTTTTGTGTGGAAAAGTCCAGGAATAGCAGAACTATTACAGTGGGCAAAGGGGAATCACTGAATGATGGAAATTACTCCACTGACAAAGCATAAGTTATCATATGGCTACACTGACAAGTCATTACAATTCAAATATAGATCTAAAAAAAAAAAAAAAAAAA